>CM060408.1:16546442-16656442 GCA_030545235.1 Helianthus tuberosus
AAGTTAGATGCCACGTCATCAAAAACCACGTTAGATGCCACCTCAGTTGCTATGTCATCAAAAATTCCAATGCCACGTCAACACACAAGTGCCACATCAGCAAAAAAAAACGAACTAGGTTAGGGTTCAGTTAGCTTGAGAGTGCTATCGACCAATAAGTTGAAAGTAGGGAATGATGTGGTACAAATCGAAAGTTGAGAATGCTATCGATCAGTTGGTGAAAGTTTGGTTATTTAAATCCAATATCCCATCAAACCAACAAACATTTTTTTGTTTGCTGTTTGGCAACATCTGAATGGTTAAGTGCTAAACTAGTAAGAGGTCTGAATCATTAAGTGCTGAACCAGTAAGAGGTCTGAACCATTAAGAGCCTGTATAATGCTTAAACCGTTTAGAGGCAAATGTCTGACCAATTCAGATTAGAGATCTTAACCATTCAGACTTTGTATAAATCTTAACCATTCAGAGGCAAATGTCTGAACCATTCAGACATCTGCTCGTGAAACAAACAGTCTGAACCATTAAGTGCTGAACCAGTAAGAGGTCTGAACCATTAAGAGCCTCATTAAGAGGTAAACAAACAGCCCCTAACTTTATATTCGTAGTTTATCGTTATCATGTTTTATTATTCTGGATTTAACATAAAAAAAACAATATATATAGCCTAGTGGAGATGGATATGATCGAGTGGTTCCGCTGATGGCACGATAATACTCCAGTAGTCCGTCAGTAATCCAAATTTGTCGTTAAAAAAACATAACAAAAACAAAATAAATATATTTATCTGAAATATAAATATAATATAATAATAATAAGTGGCCAAAAATATATCATTCTCAACATATTCTAGGATCTGTGGTGTCAGTTTCTCTGTTAAACTTCCTCCAGCTGCTTCTGTTGATCATCATTCATCTTCATCATGTTGAATTACGCTGCAACCTCTTCCTTCAATTGCCATAACAATCGATTCACACCCCCTCCTTTCTCTTCTAATTACACTCTCCACCCTTCATCTCACTCACTATCATCATCATCATCGTCTTCATTACCATCCCTTTCTTCTCAATTCCATCAAAATTCCCCTTTGATTCATGTTTATAAGCATACCATTTCAATATTTCTCCAAGAACCAAGGTTAGTGAATAGTTTTCGTATATGTTTGTTGAGAAAGGTTAATGCTTTTTGTTGTTGGGTATGGAGATCTTGAATGGGAGTGTAATCCGATGATGAATCATTGTTTGTGGAAGTTTATTTGATGAAATTGTCGGTTTGTTATGTTTTTGATCTCTTATAGTTTGTAGATTTTGCATGCAATCTTGGTGAATTTGAATACGCATACCACATGTTTGTGAAAATGCCTGTGAGAGTTTGCTTTGAAATTTAGTTAGAAGAAAAGGGAATGAAATCCCCAATTTATAAACAGGAGACACCCTTTGACATGCAAGGTCAAACCAACATGTTTTTACTAGAAGTATATGACTAAAAGTTCAGTGAATATATCATACATTTTTCTAAAATTAATTTTACAATGCATGCCTGTGAACAGCTAAGTAGTTAATGCGGTAAACTATCAGATATTGGTCAAGGACTGATATTTAAGATATCGGTTATCGCGGTGAGATATCGGTAATTTTAATATCATGCGAAACTTATATATATATATAGGACAAAGATCCGTTAGGAACCACCCTTTATTGCGAGAACCGCGAGAACCAATGTGAACACAACCAAAAATGCCTAAAAATAGCTAAAAAACACAATTTTTTTTTAATATTTTGTATAAAAAATCGCTACTTTTAGTAGCCAAAAAAATTTTTTTTTTTTTTGGCTACTAAAAGTAGCGATTTTAACATAAAAGATATTAAAAAAAATTTAGATTTTTTTTTATTTTTTTAGGTTTTTTGGGGGTTTAGTTTTTAGCATTTTAGCTTGGGGGGGGGTTAGGTTTTTGGGGGTTTTTAGTTTTTAGCATTTAGCTTGGGGGGGGGGGGGTTAGGTTTTTTTAGCTATTTTAGGTTGTGTTCACATTGGTTCTCGCGGTTCTCGCAATAAAGGTGGTTCTCGCATGAACCTTACCCTATATATCTATAGGGTAAAGTTCTTGTACAAATAATCTTAACATACTAAACATACAAATTGAAGGAAAACTCAAAAAGACAAGGTGGCATTTTTGTAATTATCAATAACTATCAAAGTTACTCTACAAATATACCTAAAAAAACCTAACCACTCCACCCCCCCCCCCCCCCCCCCCCCAAAAAAAAAAACCTAAACCCCCCACCCCCCAAAAACCTAAAAAAAACCTAACCCCCCCCACCCCCCCCCCCCCCCCCCCCCCAACCCAAGCTAAAATGCTAAAAACTAAAACCCCCAAAAAACCTAAAAAAATAAAAAAAAAACACACAAATTATTTATTTTATTTTTTTAACATTTTTTATTAAAAAAATCGCTACTTTTTAAGTAGCAGCAAAAAAAAAAGCGATTTTTTAATAAAAAATGTTAAAAATTTTTTTTTTGTGTTTTTTTAGGTATTTTTGGTTGTAACTTTGATAGTTGGTGGTAATTACAAAAATGCCACCTTGTCTTTTTGGGTTTTCCTTCAATTTGTATGTTTAGTATGTTAAGATTATTTGTATTTGATCTTTTTGCCTATATATATATATAGCAATTTAACACTAACAATTCGATATACTCTCCTACCATAACAAATTAACCTTTTTCAACTAGCAAAACACTAACAATTGTAGCATGTAGAAGATTTAAAATACTAACATTTAACAATAACAACTAACAATTAAGACTTAAAACACTAATAGCAGCAATAAGAAGAAAGACAAATGGTAGAACCAAGAAAAAAGGTACTGATATCGGGAAAATCGGTGATACGTCGGTCAAATATTGGTCAATATTGCCGATATTATCGGTACCGATATTTTGCAACGATATCTCAGCAGGGGACCGATAACCGATATATCACTGATATATCGGGATATTAACTACATAGGTGAACAGAACAGCATATTTTAATGGTGTAAAATACTAAAATGTAATTGTTAACAATAGGGTCTGAAGGTAAGGTGCTCTCAAAATGAGCCCTTAAAAGTTATGATATCAGGGGCACCTGCATCAGGCAAAGGGACGCAGTGTGAGATGATTGTTCAAAAGGTAGTTAAATTTTTAAAATTCTTTTCTGTTTGTTTATACCTTGACTGTTCATATTGTTGGATGATTAGTTATTACTATTACTTTTCTGTCCTTTAGTTCGGACTGGTGCACATATCAACTGGAGATCTACTTAGAAGTGAAGTGGCTGCCGGTTCTGAGATCGGAAATCAAGCAAAAGAGTACATGAATTCAGGACGCCTTGTTCCTGATGAAGTTGTCACCACCGTATGATATATATTTGTAGTGACTTAAATTGCATTTTTCGCTTCTAAGAATAAAAACTGTAATTACGAACATTTTAAATTTACAGATGGTAATTGGACGACTTTCACGAGAAGATGCAAAAGAAAAAAGGATGGCTTTTAGATGGGTTTCCGCGCAGTTTTGCCCAAGCGCAATCACTGGAGAAAATGAAGATAAGACCAGATATCTTCATTGCTCTAGATGTATGTATACATAACTCTAATAAAATGGTCATTGAATATGAATATATTTCAGATTTAATGTTGACAATACGCAGTTTATTCACAGGTTCCCGATGAAAATTCTAATAGACAGATGTGTCGGTAGAAGGCTGGACCCTGAAACAGGAAGATTTACCATATAAAAAACTTCCCTCCAGAAACCGAGGAAGTCAAAGCAAGACTCATAACCCGGGCCGATGACACAGAAGAAAAGGCATATATTCATTATCTGTATAGGGATGACAAGATAGACGGGTTGGGTAACGGTTTAAAGCGGGCTCGGATTAAAAAGGGTCACTTTCTGTATGAGTAAGTGGGCCGGTGTGAGTTGACCAGCAAACATTTTTTGTTCATTTCTGAAAAAGTTATTTACAAGTAATGTGTTAATCATATTACAACAATATATTGTTACAACTTACAAACACAACCTAAATTTTTGAATAAACTTTTAGAAGGTTGTGTATACTAAAGATAGACTTTTGGTGACTTTTAACACATTTTACCCGTTCCCCTATTAGCTAAAATTTCCAAGTTGACATGTTTGAGATAAAACACAACCCACTCATATGTAAACTATGCAGTTAATGCGGTAAAATATCGGATATTGGTCAAGGACAGATATTTGAGATATAGGTTATCTCGGTGAGATATCGGTAATTTTAATATCATGCAAAAAATTTATATATAGCAATTTATAACTAACAATTCAGTGATATAACGGTTATATCGGTCAAATATCGGTGATATATTGGTCAAATATCGGTTATATTGGTCAAATATCGGTCAATATCACCAATAATATCTGTACCAATATTCTGACCGATTTTTGACACTGATATTTTACATGGAGACCGATAACCGATATATCACCGATATTAACTGCATAGTATGTAAATGGGTCGAAATTGTCATTTGTGTTATTTACAGTTGATTTAAATGATAACGTCTCTCTTCTCTTTTAGGTTAAATCACGCCTACAAATTTATAAGCAGAATGTGGAAGCAATATTATCCACATATTCGGACCTTTTAAAGAAGGTTTTTTTTTTAATCCAAACCAATCTGTCTCTTCTGAATTAACTAGTGCTATATTATAATTTTTGTATGTGTTTTCTTACAGATTGATGGTAACCGTCCTAAAGATGTAGTTTTTGGTGAAATAAACTCTATGCTATTGCAAATCCAGAAAGAAAAAGAGACAAAGAAATCAGGCAAGTTCACCCTGACTTTGAAGTTTGAAATAGAATATATCATTAGTTTACGCTAATGCATCATATGTTTTTAACTTTTTGTTAAATTTATAATTTGCTTTTTATAACCAGAAAATGCTATTAAACTTAACAGCCAGATCAACAAGTCACCTGCAACCAAGGTATGTGGTTATGCTATCTTATCCTTTTATAGTTTTATGTCTATTAGTTTTATTTATACTTTTTTATTAATTTAATCTCTTTTACAGGAAAACTGGAGAGGGATTCCCACCAACTTAAATAACATTCCTCATTCGAGAGAAATTAGGGAATATTTTTACGATGATGTGCTTCAAGCAACTCAAAGAGCTATCAGTGATGGAAAAACTCGAGTAAAAGTGGAGATCAATATTCCTGAGCTGAACCCTGAGCAGGTGAGAAATGATTATCATTTTTCAATTACTTATCTTCTTGGATTAAAAAAAAAAATTATATGCTTAACTATTTATAAACAGGATGTGTATCGGATAGGTACTTTAATGGAACTTGTTCGTGTTCTTGCTCTTTCATTTGCTGATGATGGAAAGCGTGTCAAGGTATGTTTATTCTCCGCTTGTAATTATTACTAAACTTTATATATAATAATAACTAGTTTTTTACCCGCCACGTGTTGCGGCGGCGCCATACGCGGCATGATAAGTTATAGACTACAATCAACCCGACTCGTTCCGAACTAAATTTACGTTGAAACGTAGAGTAATCCGTATTCATACCGTTGAATGAAAATGTATTATATTTGACCCGACTTGTTTCCAAACAAAATTTGCATTGAAACGTAGACCAACTCAAAACGTACATAAAATAAACACGTGCGTCGGCGTCGTACGTGGCGTGATAAAGTATATAGACTACAGTCGACTCGACTCATTCCTGAACTATATTTACGTCAAAACGTATAGTAACTCAAATTTATACCGTCAAATGAAAACGTATTATGTTTCACCCGATTTGTTTCCAAACAAAATTTACGTCAAAGCGTAGTCCAACTCAAAATGTACATAAAAATAAAACATTATATAATTGACCTGACTAGTTTCCAAACACAAAAAAATAAAATGTAAGAAATCAGTTTTAGAGTAAACTCGAAACTTTAGAAACTTGAAGACAGGGCCGGCCCAAGCCCAAGTATTTTAAGGCTTGGGCTTTAGGCCTCCAAATTAATAGGGCCCTCAACTTAAAAAAAAAATTATATATGATATTTGGGTTGGGCTAAACTTATCTTTACACGTACAAAAAATATATAAAAATACAAAAAATAATAAGTTAACTTCGCCAACAATAAACCTTTTAGTTTAATTTTCCGGTCCCAAGCCCGGGTAAAAGAGGGTTTTTTTTCTCAAATAGTGTTTTTTTGGAAAAAGGCCTCGAGTTTTTGAATTTGCTTTAGGTCACCAAAATGGTTGAGCCGACCCTGCTTGAAGAGGTCAAAGTGACATTTACAACGTTAGAGGGGTTAGTTTTGACATTGTCACAAAGTTTAAGGGTAGAAAGGGTCGGTGGCAAAAGCCACCAACCTTTCATTTAAGGTATTATAAAAATAAAAAGAGTAAACTGCCAAAATGGTCCCTGAGGTTTGGTCACTTTTGCCACTTTAGTCCAAAACTCAAACCTTTTGAATCTGGGTCCCTGTGGTTTCAATTTTGTTGCCATTTTCATCCAAACGCAAAATCTGGTCAGATTTTTCAGTTAACATCCATTTTTTTTGTCTTTTTCCTCCCTTTTACTGAAGGGCAAAATGGTCAGATTTTTTTAATTTGTTATAATAAAACGTTAAAATACCATTTTGCCCTTCACTAAAAGGGAGGAAAAAGAGTTAACTGAAAAATCTGGCCAAATTTTGATTTTGGATGAAAATGGCAACAAAATTGAAACCACAAGGGACCCAGATTCAAAAGGTTTGAGTTTTGGACTAAAGTGGCAAAAGTGACTAAACCTCAGGGACCATTTTGGCAGTTTACTCGAATAAAAATTAAAATAATAACAATGCAGGTTTCTGTTCAAGGATCAATGGGAGAAGGAGCACTTGCAGGAATGCCGTTGCAGCTTGCAGGGACCCGAAAGATTTTGGAGTTTATGGATTGGGGTAATGATGGTGCAATGGGGAACTTTATAAACATTGGTTCAATAGGTACTGATTTTAAAAATTAGTTAATTGTGAAATTTTAAAGGTTTATCGTGCGTGCAGAAAGTAGTTAAAATGTTAATGTGGAATCATATTTCCCCTGGTGTCCTGTAGGTGGCAAGGAGGTTGATGAAGTAGATGACATTTTCATTTTAGTGGCTCCTCAAAATGCTATGGGAAATTGCATCATCGATGTAAATAATCAACGTGCCAAATATGATTACAATAATTGTATTTTTTTAAATTTATCTAGATGTTTGAATAAAATGATTTAGATCTTTTTATGCTATAAAAAATAATGCACGCAATATCAACCCATTTGACCCGTTTTCTTTTTAAGATATTTTCTTGTAATTTTATCTTGCCTACATGGGTTGAATTGGCTCCAAAGTACACAGATAGTCCCTGTTATTTTCCAAAAATTTGGATTTAGACCCTAATTTTCCAAAAGTAAACGAATGGTCCCTGTGGTTTCCACTTTGTAACGCATTTAGTCCCCAGCCAAGAAATCTAAAGGTTTCAGGAGGTCCAAGTTAGGGACTAAATGCGTTATAAAGTGCAAACCACCGGGACCATCCGTGTGCTTTTGGAAAGCTAGGGACCAAATCCAAAATTTTAGAAAACCACAGGGGCTATCCGTGTACTTTACTCGTGTAAAACCTAAAGATTGACATTTCATCATGTGCGGTAATGCAGGATCTAAGAGCGATGACTAATGCTGCTGGCAGTCGTCCAGTCATTCTCATTAATCCTAGGCTCAAGGTTGGTCCACAATTTCAATTACTATTTCTTTTATTATATATCATAACAGCTCCTGTAATCTCTTTTGGATTAAATAAATCTAAATGTAAATTGTTTTTAAAGGTACTAATTTTCCTCTTCAATTTCTATGATTAGGATTTACCGGCTTCAAGTGGTATTATGCAGGTAAGTTCCAAGAGCCTATGTGGCACATTAGTATGATAGGGGGTGTAAACGGTATGGGCCAAGCCCGAGTCTTCCACTGCTCGAGCTCTGCTCGTCATGTTTTTATGAAGCTCGACCTCAAGCTTGGCTCGATTCGAGTTTATTTATTTGAGCTCGAGCTTGGCTCGTGAGTAAAACCCAAAGCTCGAGCTCGAACTCACTTCGATATCGCTTAAACAAGCCAAAGCTCGGCTCGCCAATGTTATTAGTTTAAATCATATGGGCCTAAGTTGAAACCAACTTGGGCTTTTAAGGGCTGGGTTATAATCATCATTATCATAATAATATATAGAAAAAACGGCTCGTTTAGGCTCGTGAGCCTAAACGAGCTTTATAGTTCAGGCTTGAACTCGGGCTCAATAGTTAAATGAGCTGTATTTCAGGCTTGAGCTCGGGCTCGTTAAGGCTAGGCTCATTCGAACTTTTAACCGAGCCGATCCCGAGTAGCTCTCGAGCCTCTGGGCTTGTTTACACCCCCATTAGTATCTAGTCCAATCATTACGTGAATTTATAAGTTGACTTACCTTGATAGACTATGGGTCGAGAACAAAGACTAGAGTATGCTGCATCTTTTGAAATGTGCTACCAGTTCCGGCTTCTTTATTACGCAGGAACACAATATCCGATTATGGGTGCTTTAAGGTGAATATACATTTTCTTTTTTAGTCTACTTTTGTGTGAACTTATGTTTTTTTAAGAAGAAAATGCCTAAATTGACCATTATCTTGCGTCGTATATACAGGATGGCTTATCCATATAGGTATGAGCTGTTCAAAAGGGTAAACGATGCAAATGGGAAGGAGAAATACGTCATTTTGTCAACGTTTCCTAGTAGACCAACTGGTGATGAAATTAATGATGCGTTTGAAGGAAGAACAAGGTACAATTTGCATACAAATATCTATAACTTGTAAACCGTTTATCATATTCAATATTCATCACATATATTTAAAATATTATTGCAGAGATAAAGTTAAGAAGTCATCAGGATTCTGGTAAGATTTTCCATTGTATTTCAACAACTTTGACTATTGACTTTTCAGAAAGACAAAACTTACTTATTTATGGTTTTTAAAGCTGATTGTAATGTTGATTGATTAATGGTGATGTTCTTTTCAGGGGTTTCTTGAGTGGCATACTCTCAACATAGAAACATATTGTTTGAAAGAAAATGTCCACTTACTATCAAGAACAAAACAGTTGAATATGAAGCAGCAATTTATGCATCTCCTGTAAAATATCTAAATGTACATTTTTTTCTTAGATTTTGATACTTTTTGTAAATTTAACGAGTTAACGTTACCCCGCGCGTTGCAGCAGGATGTTGATAATGAAAGTCTTTACTATGTTGATTATAAATATTGAATTTATATGTCGGATCGGAAATGAGTATAATACTTTATAAAAATTGCTTAATTGATTATTGTAATATACCAAACATTCTATTTAATAAATATTATTTAACAATAAGCTATGATTCTCTAATAAATAAATCAGTAAATAATTCTAATGATGCTAATATTTGTATTAGTTTCATTGGTTATATTGTTTTATTAAATTTTAGGGTTTATTATAATTATGAACAAATTATAGGGTGTAAGTTGTAATTTCTTATACCTTAGAGGTTAAATTTGAAAATTTAAGTAAAATGCACACTAATGATTTTGTTCATCACTTTCACAACCGCTACATGCGATGGCGATGTTCAGTTGGTGGTGGTCGTGGCGCTCTCACCCACCCCTTCATCTCTTTCTCTATCTCTCTATATATAAACACATCGCACTCTTTATATACACACATATACTTGTATATGATGTTTGAATGTAAATAGTTGACTATTATGCATATAATTTTCAGCTTATTAAACACGATAATTAATAGTGTAAGTGTGGAACTTACCATATTTGATCATGGGTTGGCAATGCCACAAATCTTGGTCAATGTATTTTTTTCGCAACTATTTCATTAGGGGTTGGCAATTAAGAATAAGCATATCCTTTCTTTCAAATCACTTTTGTGTGTACCACTATCTCAAGGCTAGGGAAGTTCAAGTGAAGAAATTGAGTGGATAAAAGAAGATAAGAGAGGTCCTTCCACTTCCGAGAACACCGAGCTTCGTTGTATGCACTTTAACACCTTTGTATGCTCTTAGATTGGTTGGAGGTGATCAAATGATGATTGTGGTGGTGCCTCTTGGGGTAGGCCGAAACAAAGAGAGGAGGGAGGAGAAAGAGTTTGTTGAGTTTGGAAGATGAAGATGATGTTATGATCAAGTGTGCATTCTTATAAACCATATCTAGGCTTGAACCATTAGGTTTAGTGTCCCCTAAGTACCTAGCACATCTAATAAACTATTAAATAAAATCATGGTGGGGGTCCCACTTACATAACCGGTTTGGGGGGGGGGGGGGGTTGGTTTAGTTGGGATGCAATGGGTAGTTATGTTAATTAGTTAGGTTTTAAGTACTTAGTTAGGCGTATATGTTACTAGATACTTTGTATGATGTGTTGTGGTGTTCGGGAACCATAACTAGCTTAGTAAAAGTGAAATAATGTTTTTAATAATATTTTAGTGTTCTGGGTAATATCCGGTTGTTCGGTTAGGTACCGTTCCGTTAAAGTGCTAAGTTATCCCGTATAGTGTTCTATATATATATATCCGTTTGTAACACTTTAAATTCCCAACACTTGGGGAAGCATACAGGGCTATTTAGTAAATTTTCTGCACAAGACTAGTACGTTAACAAGCACATGTAAGTATGACACAGAAATCAGAAAGCAGTTAAGTAATTCAACACAGTCTTCAAGCACTTAAATTATCATTAATAAATCGTACGGATACATGAAATTTTGAGGGTTGTCACATTCTCCCCCTGTTAAGAGAATTTCGTCCCAAAATTTAGCACGTGGTTACTGAGGAAGCTAGTTAAGTTGTGTTGGTTTCCTGGTTTTCCTGGGGTGTCACATCATCCCCCCGTTGGTTTGGAATTTCGTCCCGAAATTATGCAGTAGCTTCAGCCTCAGTAGTGGTTGCACTTTTCACGTAGGGCAAAACTATTGTTCGTCCGTTGTCGATATGGTAACGGTCTAGTGGTTCACATGGGGAAGCCCCCACTGATTTTGGATATGGTTTGGGTAATAAAGAAGGAACTGGTTAATCATACTTTCAACTATGGGGTAACCCCCACGGCAAATAAGCCAGCGAAAGACCAACCATGTTTTCGGAAACAACTTAAAACTAATCAACCAAACGTGAACTCACTCAAATTTGTTGTTGACTCGTTGTTACATGCCTTACAGGTCGTTAGATGCTTATGGAGCTTGCACGAGGAGGAGGTAGTTGTGGGATACGGACTGTTATGTTCCGTGCTTAATATTTAAATCCTTGTGAACTTATTAAACTTACACCTTGGACTTTAAACTTATGAACTATGAACTTATGTTTTGGGTTTTTACCTTTAATGCTTCCGCTGTTTAATTTGAACTTGGTTAACTAGCTTTGGTCACCAATTGTATTGTGGTTGGTTTTATTTACTTAATTACGTTGTTCAATATGATTGGTGGCTCGATCCTGGTCATGTCACGCCTCCAAGCGGTGATACTCCGCGTGTGGATTTTGGGGGTGTGACATTTCGTTTAAGCTTTGGATCACCTCTGCGTATACGGGAGTATCGAACTGGTGGTTAAAGCCTAAACAATTTCAACTTGTTTTTATTTTCTTATTTTGTTTAAACATTGGACTTTCTCTGCGTATACAGAAGTATCGACCTGATTGTTAATGTTTAAACATTCTGCTTTGTTTTTGCACAAATCACAGTTGATGAAAGTTTAAAGGCATTACTTGAGTCAGTGTAGTGCATGATGAGGGGATATGCTGAGATCGTGGGGTCCATAAGATTTTAGTGCAAGAATTAATATACCTTAACGTATCGGTAAGCATTTCGAAAGTTTTAGATTGAGTTTAAGTGGACAACAATATCGTCAATCAACGTGAATCGATTAGAACTTAAATTGTTTAAAGCTTAACGGTGTTGGTGACTTGTCTTAAAAACTGATATGATCCTCTTACACAAACTCACAAAAATATTGTATGTAAATATTTCTTTACTGCATTGTGTTAAAATCAAAATTCGAAAAAGATTTTCAGTGTATTTTAGCATAAATTTTGAAAAATCCAAAAAGAGTTTCAACAACTGATGTTGAAGAGCTGATTTTCAAAATTCTGAGTGCGAAATATGATGAACAGCTTTGGGAGAGTATGTGTTTAAAATCAGAAAAATTTTGAATATTTGTCTACAAGTGGTCATCAGAAAATTTTAAATGTTAAATCATTCTATTTCTACAAGTGGTTCATCAGAGATTATAATTGTAAAATCATTTATTGTTTGATAAATTCCTGCAAGTGGAGTATAAATTTGTCAAATTTTAAATTTGTTGAAATTTATTGTGAGGTAGAAATTGTGCAGGTTAGCCAGGTTTCGATACCTGAGTTGGATGAAAGCCAGGTTACGATCTTAAAACCTGTGAGATGTGAATTCCAGACTACGATCCCAGCTTATTGAAAGGGGGAGTCTGATGACATCAAGAGGGAGTTTGAAGATGTAAGCTGATGATGCTGATAATCTTAAGGAATCAAGAGACCTGATCAAGAGGAGTATAGAGCCAGGTTGCCATTCTAGGAGAAAGAGAAAGAGAAGATTGAGGATACTTTACATTGTTAGATATTTCGGAAAAGTTCGAGAAGACTGGTAAAGACTGAAGATGGAAGACTCGACACCGAAGACTTTGTCAACATCCGAGGGGGAGTCTGTTGGTGCATCCGTCTGTCGACTTCGTCTTGTATCGAGTCTTGTATGTATATAGATAGATCAGGGCACGTAGTTCGAGAAATTTGTCAAATATGGGTTTGGGGGTAATTTCGCACGAAATTACAACTTAGTAATTCCATACGAAATTACTTGGTAATTTCGCACGAAATTATAATTTCGTGTGAAATGTAATTTCATTTGGCAATTCCATGCGAAATTATACAGCCTATATATAGGTGCATTCTGATTTCGTTTGAGGGAGTTCCAACTTTCCGGTTTCAGTACCGAACTGCTGCCGAAGTGTCTACTCCCTGTAATTCTTTGTCAAATCAATCAAAAGACAGTTTAAAGTGAATTGTAAGCTGAATTAACATGATACGTTTGTTTCCGCCTCTCGTATCGAGCAAAAACTCTTCTGAACGACTCGTTTGGTCGGTAAAACGATCCTACAAGAACCTTGCCTTCTTGGCCCACGTGGTGGAACAAAAGGGCAAGGGGAAGAACATAAGCGACGTTCCAATGGTGTGTGAATCACTGATGTCTTTCCTGAAGATCTTCCTGGTCTTCCTCCTCCTAGAACCGTTGACTTTCGTATTGATCTCGTACCTGGCGCAACTCCTGTCGCCAAAGCTCCTTACCGTCTTGCACCTTCCGAGATGCAAGAATTATCTAGTCAGCTACAGGAACTGCTCGACAAAGGTTTCATTCGCCCAAGTGCCTCTCCATGGGGTGCTCTTGTTTTATTTGTCAAGAAGAAGGATGGTTCGTTTCGTATCGTATGTGTATCGATTACCATGAACTTAATAAGCTTACCGTGAAGAACCGTTATCCGCTCCCTCGTATTGATGACCTATTTGACCAGCTACAAGGTGCGTCCTGCTTCTCTAAGATCAATCTACGATCTGGATATCATCAATTGCGTGTCCTTGAAGATGATATTCCTAAAACTGCAATTCGTACCCGTTATGGACACTACAAGTTCGTGGTTATGCCTTTTGGACTGACCAACGCACCCGCTGTGTTCATGGACCTTAGGAATCGTGTGTGTAAACCCTATTTGGATCGTTTTGTTATAGTCTTTATTGATGATATTCTTATTTATTCTAAGTCTAAGGCTGATCATGCTCGTCATTTGCGTCTCATGCTTGAACTCTTACGTGGTGAGCGTCTGTATGCTAAATCTATTGAAATCTATCGTAATCTATTTTAATCTATTTAGATACTTGGGCTATCACTGCGTGGACTGCGACACTAGCACGGCTGAAACTATTTTTATACTTACACTGTGGATATGAGTTGTTTTAATCTATTATGCTATTATTCAAACTTGTATACTCGTCAATACATTGTATTAATATTTTAATACATGTTGCAGGCTGATAGGTCGCTATGGAACACATGGAAATCAAGCTAGGAGATGCCTAGAAATGTCACTTTAATAATTTAGACCTTTGAACAATTTTATTATGTGATGTAATTTTTGGTGATGCTTGTTTGACATTTGTCAATCTATATCATGAAATCTACTTAATTACTATTAAAATATCTAGTGTTATGGAATCTCATGAGCAATCTGAATGCTTAGTGCTTGCACCCCGATGTTTCCGCCATTGGTTGGGGTGTGACAGATTTGGACCAACCACTTTTAAGATCTTCTAAGGTTGTAGAGGATTAAACACCACCACCGTCCATCACCATCACCACTGTCCAACACCACCACCCATCCTCCACGTCCACCTCCCACCACCACCGCCACTAGGGATGGGATTGGTATCATACCCGTACCGGTACCGCTGATATCGAATTTGAACAAAAATGGGTACCAAATACCGTACCAAATATATAGGTACCGTACGGGTACGGGTATTTTTGATACAGTACCCGCTTTGGTAGCATTTTGTTTTTATATAGTTTTTAAGCACTTGTATGGGGTACTAAATAGGTAAAATTGACATGAGTACCAATATAGTACAGGTGCCAAATACGTAGAATTGGTACGAGTACCAATATGATACGAGTACCGTATAGGTAAAATCAATATAAGTACTATAAAAAACTTTTAAAGGTCTATATAAAACTGAGTACCAATATATATACCAAATACCGAAAATTGGTACGGGTACATGTAAGGTACGGGTATTTGGGAAAAAAAGCTCATCCCTAACCGCCACCACCATTGTCCGTACACCACCCACCAGTTTATATGTGTGTGTGTGTGTGTGTGTGTGTGTGTGTATATATATATATATTAAGGCCCTTTATCTATCTTTCAATGATCTCGTGAAGTCCCCCTAGGTATTAGCATGTGATTCTTCCAACTCAACAATCTTCTTCACCGCAAGGCGTGTGACGTACCAGGATCCAGCCACTAATAACATTGAACTAACAATAATACAATAAGTAAAAATTCCCATTCAATGTAATTAGAAAATTCAAAACATTTGTTCAAAACATGTTTACGTTCAGCGGAAGCATAATTCGTTGTTTTAGTAACTCAAAACCAAAGTATGTAAAAACAATCAATACTCCTTGTCTTTACACTAGTCACGACCCATGACCACTCCAGCTCCCCAGACTGCAAGTCCTACATCAAATACTTATCGACCTGCAAGCATACAGAAAAAGTGTATCAACATTAAGCTGGTGAGTTCACAGTTTTGTAAAACGTTTAGTTGCCAAGTGTTTAGTTTCAAAGCATGTTGATAATAACTCAATACCGCAAGACGACTGTTATTTGCCCTTCCCCAATGCCTATCAACATTGGTCGAGTGGTTAAGGTCATTAGTTTACACCCGTCCTATCCAGGTACGTCGTGAGGGTGCCAAACCTAATAGCGCTATCAACTAATAACCCCGTTGCCTTCCAAGCAACTAGTTCGGTAGTAAGATGGGACTTAAGGTGATAGTTTTGAGTGTTATCCAACATCAACAGTTATAACGTATCCCCTCCAGGGATAAAAGTGTGTCAAGTATCCCCTACAGGGATGTAAGTTTGTTTGTTTGTCCCTACTAGACACATGCTTGTGAAAAGAGCAGTGAACTCACCTTAGATTTGCTCAGAAAGTTTATTACTTGTTTGAGGTTGGTCAACCACATCCTATTATGGTTATCAGTAACAGTTAGGTTTATATGCAAGAATAAACCATGTATGACAATCAGGTTACATCTAATGTATTCATCACATAACACGTATAGCATGCAAGTTACGCTAGTCACATAGCACATAAAGTATGTGGGCCAGGCTTAGACTTTTCAACAAAAGCCCAATGTGTAAATCAGTAAACAGTGTACGGCCCAAGTTCTGATGATGGGCCAATGATCAGCGTATGGCCCAAGTGGATGTTAAAGTTGGTTTCGAGTGAAACATCAGTCGAAACACAAGATCTCGAGTCGAAACTGATGATCTCGAGTGACAAGTTCATTAGTCGAAACCTCAAGGTTTCGGGTCACGTCCCGAGTCGGAACCGAGGGGGTCTCGACTCGCAAGCGGCTGGTCTCGAGTCCTATGGTGTTTAGTTTTGTGTCGAAACCGAGAGATTCCGAGTCGGAAGCAGGTGGTTGCGACTCGCAACCTTGGTCGAAAACTTGTCCCATTCAACTGGTCAAATCTCTTATTAACTTCTATTCCGAAAAATCAATTAACACTTTATCACGTTCCTAATTAGATCAAACAACATAATTTTGCAATTAACATACATGTCAACCCAAACCCTAATTGTCGTCGTTCATTAAAGCTAGTATAACCATACCAATATCATCGATTGATTTACCTAAACATAATCATGGACAACATTACACAGTTACCCTTCGAATGCATGAATAGCCTGTCACACATATCATCAAACACTAATATCATGGTAACTAGTTTATCGATCAACTTTAATTAACATCATGTACACTGACAATCGATTCAAATCAGTTTGTTATGGCAACAAGTTCATTGAAACCTCACTACCATGCATCCCTACCCATTAACATCATTCATATCGTCACAAATCAACATCAAGTCACACATAACCGAGAACAATCAAAGAACACAATTCAATTTAGTGAGGAATCATACTAACTGTGAGATGTAAGGGTGGGAAGATATTCGGGACGAGATAGAGAGAGCTTCGAAGAGGGTTTGTCGTCGATCACCAAGAAGAGAAGGAAGTGAGTTAGGGTTTTGGTGTTTCGTATGTTTGTGTTACAATGAAGGCCACACCACAAACCGTGTGTGTATGCGCTTCAACAAGGAGCCGGGACCAACTTTGGGCTTGACAGGACTCGGGCCGAGAACCAAAATGCACGAGTGTGCGGTTGTGAAGGGGGTGTGTGACCTGAAATTCGTGTGCGGTTAAATATCGTGAAACATCACCACTTGACATTTAACAACTTCTATTTACTCAAACAAATCAAACACATTTATTAATTCGCATAACGAATACACAGTTACAACGTAGACGGAACGTGAAAGCAAATGATACATAGGAAAAGAACCTCGGAAATCCGGGTTGTCACACATATAGTATGTGTATATTTTGGAATCAATTATTTAGCCACAAAACCAAAACTACCAAAAAAAATTGATAGGAACTTCATTATTTTAGCAATACCTCCCGTTCATGATTACTATTTTCTAACTACTCGACTTTCATTTTATCAATAACTGGCACTTCTTTGATTACGCAGAGCTTATTCAGTAGTGTAAGGACCTGCAAAAATGTCCCTAAAAGACTCGTAAGTGAAAACACGGACCCCTGAAACCCTAATGTGCATGAAAAACCAAGAAAACAAGAAAATTGGGTTTCACGCGGGCCGATTAAACCATAGGGAAACCTACGCGGGCCGCGTCAACTTAAATTTGACCGGATAAGCGTTCCAGGCCACGTGTCGCACACGTGGCAGACCTAGGTGTGACACGCTAGCCCTAGTCGTAGACTAGGTGGCTCTCGCGGGCCGCGTAAAACTCAAAAATTTGCTATAAATTGCTGGTGCATGAGCAGTTCATCTGTGTCGAAAATTTCAATCAAAAAACGAAAGAAACTGCTCAAATTCGAATTTCCAAGTAGTAAAACGCTGCTCCGAATACAGGGTATTAACTCGATCACTGCTACGATACAATGTCCGATCGATTGAAACCAATCCGATGGATGTTTAAGTGCTGCCCAAATCAGGGCTATACTTTGTCATTCGTCTTGAGGGTTTTAATCTCGTGAGCTTATCGTAAAAGTTGTATTAAGTTACTTACCTAGTTTCTTGTGCATTGTTATTTAAACTAGGTTACAAGGCTTATCAGTAGGCTAAACTCTGCCCGTTTAAACTTGTAATGTGAGTCATTCTCTTTTATCAAAAGTGTTTTACAATACTCCAATTATTTTCAAAAGTTATAATTACATGGATTAAGTCGTGGTTATCTTCAATCACTAGCTAGTGGGGTATTGTGCACATTACTAATTTCTCACGGTTAGGTTCATCAACCTAACAGTGATAATCATCACTACTTGGGTGAAAGGACCCAATAGTGGTATGACCATCCTCACCAGGGTTTGACACGGCGCCAGATAAAAATAAGATAGTAGCCATTGTAATCGCTCTTATGCTGTAATTCATAGCTATGTGTCGTTTTATCAAAATTGAGTGACTCGCTAGTATTTCCCCGCTGATAAAATATTTTTAAAACATGTTTCAGGTGACCTACTGTGAATCAAGGAAAAGTGCTACAGAGCACTAATAAAGCTCGAAGTGGTGGCTCAGTTAAATAAATAAACATGTTTTGTAAAACAGGGAATTTGCTCGTGAAATTCCTCTATTCTAAATTACGGGGTTTGTCCCAAATTATGAAATAAAATAATTGGGGATTTTCAAGTTTTAAACGATCCTGTTAAACTTCCGCTGTCAACTCAAATAATAAATGCCACGGGTTTCTGTCTCGCGGCTCCTGGACCGGGTAACACCGGGAGGGGGTCGAGACACACAGCTATCCTGGAAAAATCCTTAATAAATCGTCTATAGTATCCGGCTAATCCTAGAAAACTTCTAACTTCTATAGTTGATTGCGGGACCTTCCATTTGGTGATCGCTTCTATTTTGGAGGGATCTACGTGAATACCTTCGTGATTCACCATGTGTCCTAAAAATTGTACCTCTTGTAGCCAAAATTCACACTTCGAGAATTTGGCATAAAGCTTTTCTCTTCTTAACAAAGTTAAGAGTGCATGCAAATGCTCACAATGCTCATCCTGACTTTTGGAGTAAATAAGTATATCGTCGATGAAGACAATTACGAATGTATCCAAATACGGTTTACAGATCATATTCATCATGTCCATAAATGCTGCAGGAGCATTTTTTAGTCCAAAGGGCATGACTGTAAACTCATAATGACCATACCTAGTTCTGAAAGCAGATTTAGGTATGTCTTCTTCTTGCACTTTCAATTGATGATATCCGGAGCGTAAATCTATCTTAGAAAAATATCTAGCTCCTTGAAGCTGATCAAAAAGATCATCAATCCTAGGTAATGGGTATCGGTTCTTAATTGTAACTTTATTCAATTCCCTGTAATCGATACACATTCGCATCGAACCATCTTTCTTTTTCACAAACAACACTGGAGCTCCCCATGGGGATGAACTAGGTTGTATGAATCTTTTACTAAGCAATTCATCTAACTGCTTTTTCAATTCTAGCATTTCGGTGGGTGCTAACCAATAAGGTGCCTTGGCTATCGGTGTAGTACCAGGAATTAGATGAATTCTAAATTCTACTTCCCTATCGGGAGGTAATCTAGGTAGTTCTTCTGGGAATACATCAGAATATTCTGACACTACTGGGATTTCCTTAAGTTCTTTACCTTTAGTGTTAATGATTACCGAAATCATATACACTATTTCTTGTTTTCTTGAATAACTGGCCACTTTCATTACTGAAATGAATTTTAGTGGCTTACGTGGCTTATCCTATAATCACCACTATTTCTCCTGTGGGTGCATGAATTTCTATGGAATTCTTGTCACAGAGGATTCGAGCATGGTTGGTGTCACGACCCCCGACCCCACCTTGGATGGAATCGAGAGCCGCGAGCAGCCAAGTGGTACCGGTGGTTATTTTGAAAAGTAGTGCAGCGGAAATTTCATCAGGACCGTCAGTTAGGAAAAATATCAGAGTTTAGAAACACCGGATTTTATTTATTAAATAGATGGGATAAAACCATGTTCTTAAAAGGTAGCTTTAATATAGTATAAATTCGAATACATAAAACAACTTTTCTTAATTTAATTTAATTTAATTGATGAAATAAGCCACTTCTTGAAGCCTTTCAGTGTCGTATCCAACTCTTACTCCAATCTACTGTAATTACCTGAAACGCATTTTAAAAAGGTTTTGTCAGCAGGAAATACTGGTGAGTTCATTCATTTTTGATAAAACATATTTGTTATAATTCACAGCATTAAGAGTTTTTACATTTGCTTCTTTAAGATTGGTAAAGACTTAATCACTGCAAAGTATAACTAGAAAACAGTGTTATAAGTTACAGTATTAAGAGTGATTACAATGTTTATATATCAACCATCTACCCACGGTATTTATCACTCGACCACCTATTGGCTATCTCGTTGTCCAATGGTGTCTGTGATTATGGTCATATCACCCCTTGGCTAACCCGTTGTCCAATGGTGACGGTTATCAAGTAATGTATACAAAACCCCACATACCGGTTGTAAATTGGAGACTACAAAGACTTAATCCCTGTAATTATAACTTTGAAAATAAACATGATTTTGAAAGTAATTTGATAAAAAGAGAATGACTCACTTTGTAGATTTATACGGGCAGAGTTTAGCCTACTGATTAGCCTTGTAACCTAATTTAAATAACAATGCACACGAACTAGGTCAGTAACTAATACAGCATTTACGATAACTCACGAGATAAAAACCCTCACAACGAATGACAAAGTGCAATACTTAAACATCCATCGAATTTACAACGAATGATAAAGTATACCCCAAGTTTGAGCAGCACTTAAACATTCATCGGATAGTTTAAATTGATCGGACATTGAATCGTAGTAGCGATCGAGTTATTACCCTGTTATCGCGGCGGAATTCGAGATTGTGTGTGTTTTGTAGTAAACGGACTATATCTCAGTGCCTGAATTGAATTGTTACGTCGAACCAACGCAGAATGTCAAGTCCCACACCCCTCTATTTATATCTGAAAAACAGCTCCCTCGCGTGGCGCGAGGGGCTGTCACGTGGCGCGACGGGGTCGGTTTTAGCATAGGGTAGCCACATCCCTAACTAGCTTAGCTGAGTTGACGGATCAAAGAAATTCGCATTCCACGTAAAACTGTGTGGATATTACTAACGAGGGAATACCCCCCTGAGTTTTAGGGGCCCTGATCCTGATTCCTACTGATCTGAAAATTTTTAGGGATCATGTAATATTACTTGGGTGTCTCAATTAGGGTTTCCTTTTGGATAAAATAAAATAATAGATAGGACTTTTGATGAGAGTTGTTACAGAATAAAACGGTGAGAAAAAGAGAATGGACCCACTTTGTAACTTTAGGGTTCAATTAGAAAATCTCCTGGTAGAATTTTGGGTATAACTTCTGGATTATTTTAAAATATATATATATATATATATATATATATATATATATATATATATATATATATATATATATATATATATATATTTGCACTAGTGTTAAGTATAGTACCCCTAATTCAACCTTGTCCCTTATGTCACGAGACAGAACCCCAATAAACTTAGTCAGGCAGAGCCTTGACATGCGTTATGGGGCTCAGATCAATCGGACAGGGTAACGGTGATCGGGAGTTAAAATACTTAAAACAGGGCATGACTTTATTATTATTATTAGGTGAAAATAAAAAAATAAAATTTAGAAGTTTAGATTTGAAGGAGATGGCGACAGAAAGAGGCACCTAGCAAATTGAGATTGTGATCTCTATTCCCTTTTTATAGGAGTTTCAAAATGGACACGCCTACTAGAAATGCACACACGTCCATATATTATCAATTCAATTAATTTATTATATTTTGTTTTGATTCTTTTCAAAATTTGCCACGTACCTACAATTCACTTAGTCACTTGCACACATGTAGTCACTTTATATTTTCAATTCATATGTTCTTTTGTTTATATTATTATTATTATTTTATTCTCACCTTTTTATATATGTAGACACACGAATTCAATTTTTATTTGAATTATAACTTATAAGTTAACTATTATATTATTATTATTATTATTATTATTATTATTATTATTATTATTATTATTATTATTATTAACTACTTTATTCATTTGGCGTGTATAATTTCTAAAATATGATGTTTTACAAAATAATAAATATGTCATTAAAACAAGAATATTTTTGTCTATATTTTGAACCAAGTTTCATTAAAATAGAGTAGGTTCAAATATAATGTATTTTTATAATTTAATTATTTAAATGGTTCATGGGTCCGTCTAAATACTTCATATTTCTAATCTTCAACTTACCCGTAATCTACCCGTCTAATAATATAAGTTTTTATAGACTTTTATTTAAATAGAAAGGTCACCCTTATCCAGGTCAATTAATTAATATAATATTTCAACCAACTAAATAGTTTTTTAAACTATCTGGGTCGAATAATTATATTAAAAATAAAAACTAATTACTAGTTACTAGTGGTTAATAAATTTAAACAAACCTATAATTATATGATAAAAATGGGAATGTTACATCCTCCCCACCTTGTTTTAAATCTGGTCCTCGAGATTTGGGCTACAATATTTCTTTTAGATTTATGTCACGTTTTAGCCTATAAAAACAATATTAAGGTAGATGGTACAGAATCAAAATATCAAATTTTGTGAATATGAGTCGGACTCAATGGTTCAATTGAATTATTTGAAAAAAATCAATGTCAAATGAATGGGTGAAATGATATAATTTCCAAGGTGACTAGGTTTAAGCCAAAAGAGATATATGATAAATAGATGTCAAAATTGGATATTTACAAGTTGTAGATGACTTAGAAACAATAGAGTTTACTGTCGAAATAAAACTTACTTTGATTGTCAACTGAGGAAGACTCAGAATCGACAAGTTCAAAATGAAATAAAAGCATAAAAATGATTTGTCAAATATTGAATTATGATATAAGAAAAATCAGAGTGTTGAGATGAGTGAATTGCAAGGATACACCGAAATACAATAGAGTTAGTGTATCATTGTCTTAATACATAATTGCATTAAGATGATTTTTAAATGATGAGTCGAAAGACAGATGTGGTTTTGAATGATTCGAATGATTGTGATTAGCCCAAGCTACAAGTTTATACCGTTACCGCAAGGTGTCGTAATGATTGAAATAGTTCAAATAATGATGGTGATCGAGCAAATTCACCGTGTAATCAACTGAAAGCTTTAATGAAGTAAATTTGGATACTCATTTCGAATAGGATTTTCAATTGATGATGATAAGACCAAATGAATATCATAAAAAAAAATTTAATTGAAAGAGAGGTACACAGGAATATAATATGAATTTGTGTACTCTTATCTTAACACATAATTGTATTTAAGACTGTTTAAGATAATGAACCAACAGAAATAAATAAATAAATCCGTACATCAGGTGTGAAAATGAGATTAGCTCAAGTTACAAATTTATTGTGACGCCACAAGGTGTCGTAGTAATCGAAATAATAGTAGCGGTGAATGAAATGAGTTTCACCATGCTTTAAATCAAATGAAGTAAGTCCGAATATTTGTTTCAAATAAATCTAGTAGGATTTTTTATTGAAATTGAAACAATTGAATAATGTTTTTCGATCGAAAAGATCAAGAAATGCTCGATCGATGTTGTAGAAACTGTTAAGAGATACACTGAAATATGACATGAATTTGTGTACCATTATCTTAGCACACGATTTGTGTTAAGATTGCTTTTATAGGATAAATCAACAAAGCGGATTCAAAATGAATAATTAAATCTGTATGTGATGTGTGCAAACAAGATTAGCGCAAGCTTCAAATTTGGGAAAATGTTACCACAAGGTGATCGTGATCAAAGAAACGATTTAATGAAGTCGAAGACCAAACAAGCCTGTTATGGTTCAAAACAAACGAAGTGCTTGTTGGGATTATTTTGAATATGATAGCTGCAATCCATCATATGGGACCTTGAATTGAATACGTAATGTGAGCAAGTTCAAACATTTGAACTTGGTTTAAACAAAACAAATTTTAATAAGAAAGTTCGGACATGGTCACAACAAAAACCATGTATGCCAAAGAAAAGTGAGTTTTTCAATAAATTCATTAACTCGATATCAAAGAGTCATCGTTTTGCAATAATGTGGTTCATAGTGCCAAAAAAATCAAGTATAGCGAAATGATATTTGAGTTTGGATAAAACAACAAATTGGAATGAAGCCCTCCAGAGGTCTTCATAAACGAACCACATGCGCAACAAACAGTGCATGTATAATGTGTGGATTTACCAAGAAATGAAACAGATCAATATTTGCTACTATGAAAGAAATCCTCATGGTATGATGACCATTAGGAGGAGTAGCAATGCAAAAGTCTATTCACAGAGGTCAGAATTTTAACAAAAGAAATTTAAAAATTTTATCTGGAAATTTTAGGTGATAACCGCTGTTAAGTGACATTACCAGGGAATATCAAATAAAATGAAATAGAGGATTTGCAAAGGTATGTGACTCATTCTGCAATGCTAATAATTATGACTCTGATTAGACTGTGCACCGATGGTTGTGAAATCTTATTCCAACGTACCTCAGCGAGATTCATGTCGTTTGTAGGATCATGGGGCAAAGTGTCGCTTTTTTATCAGTAGTTCTCCCACTGCTGGGATAAGCATTGTTGTTGTCGTGCCCAATCATATTTCCAAAGGTCTTGCCTTGAAAGTCATGTATGATATATTTCAACGTCTGTGGACGTATAATTTAAGTTTTATGCGTTTTCTTGTGCACTAGCACAACTTTACATGCTTCTTACTTGCGTTAATAGTTTATAGTAACTCATTGGAAATTCTTTATACTTTTGATGGCATCTCAACTTAAAGGGTTTCCATTGTTTATACTGTTGCAGGAGTTACGAGGCAGATGATCAAACGAAATAATGTTTGATATCGGAATTATAGATATATGCAAGAGATTCCTGATAAAGAAATCTAGATTTATTATTGACACATATGCTTGTGCTTTATTCTTAATTGTCTTTTGGAATTCCTTATAGATATACATATCTATATGTAACACCCCAAAACTCGAATTATCTAGTTGTTAATATGTTATCACGTTTAAAAGAAGGAGATTTAATAACTAGGTTATTAAACCAAGTTAAATGCTTGGTTTAAAACAAGTAACAATATGAATTGGGTAAATTATGAACTATGGCAAACATGAGGGGTTGATATGGACAAAAGGGAAAGATAAAAGATAAAACAAAAAAATTAACCCTTAAACCACACACCTGGGCGTGTGTTCGATCAGGAGAGGAGAAAGAAAGGGGTCAAGCCCTAGAACACCAAAATCTATCAAATTGAAAGAGGAAATTGGCAAGAAACTAATGCATGGGCTTATATTCGTGATCATCTAGACTTGCTACACATGAGGTAAGTTGTAGAAGTTAATTTTATGATCTAGTATGAAGTGGGTTATGATCAATCCACGAATTTGTATGAGATTGAGCATGAATATGTGTTAGAATCATCATATGGAACATGTGTTGTGCATGATTTTGATTAATTTCATGTTTAGAAGCAAAACCCATTTGGGATGATGAAGTGAGTGAATCACCATGTTCAATAATTGTGTAATTTGTGATATAGCGTGTTGTATGTGATGAATTATTTTAGATAAGTTGATTAGGACATGAAATAAATGGATGTATAGATTGAATTGATGAATAAAGATAGGAACATGGAGGATCATGCATGAACGGGTTGTACAATATGCTTCGTTAGTAGTACGCACACCAAGTGTATGATGAAATGTCTAAATGAATTTAGCAGGTGAAATTATGTGAAACGGCTTGACGTATATAGTGTCGTTCGTATAGCTTATTAGAATATTACGGATATATATATATGTATATATATATAATGATAAGCCGAAAGCTCATACGATGAATTATTGACTTCTGAAAGTCAACTATACACATAAAAAGCATGATTTGGTTTGTTGTCGTAAAGGTAGAATTATAGGAAGTTGTATGGTACATGTTACGTTAATATGCGTTATTTGTGATTACATGATGAATTTCATGAGTTTGAAAGAATATGAATTGGATTATATGTCATATGTTTGTTAGAATTGACTAATGAAAGTTTAGTGTGAAATATACGATTTATATGATAGTTAACATGTACAAATGAGTATGCTAATAAGGGCGTGGTTTTGATGAAATGGAAGTAAAGGAATCACGTCGAGACGGACTTAAGCACGAGGTGTTAACGGGTCAAGAAGAAGCAAGGAAGCAGATACGAGCATGGACGCATAAGGTAAGTGATTTTTGGAATCACTTCTCATGTTATTTAAGTAAAGTTATGTACTAGTATATCAACATGATAATTGAATTCAAGTAAGGTTTTACATATATGGTTGTGTAGAATAATAGTTAGATGTGATAATGTGGTCATAAGATATAAGGAAAGGAAAGCAAGATTAAGTTTAAAGTGTTCGAATCCTTTAGCGGATTACAATACGTTTACACGTAGAAATTGATAACGGGCGCATAAACTTCACGATTAAGGTCCGAGTATTAGGGAACATTCATGGTTATGAAGCTAGTACGAAATTTATAGTAATCACACAAGTTTGTGGATTTAAAACATGAACGGGTCGAATAAGTGAAAAAGGGTATTTAAAGCCGAGAGATTTAGTTAATATTTTCCTTAAACCGGATGTTGGATTTCAAGTTCATATGATAGAATGTGAATTTACGAGCATGTAGGAAGAAACGGGAGGTTAAACGGGTGAACGGTTCAAAAGTTATGCGCGTTTTAGTGCGTACGGACGACGAAACGGAACTGCAGAAAAACGCCATTTCTAGAGGGCGTCGCCGACGGGTTGAGGGTCGTCGCTGACGGGCTCTAGAAAACCAATTTTTCTCCGACGCCCTAATTACCTGTCTACGGGGTTTTTGGCTACGGGAAAACCACGGGCCGTCGCCGACGCCCTCCCCAAGTCCAAAAACATGAATTTTGTTATTTAAGTTGATTTATGTATCGTAGGCTTCGGGTTGTTATCCGTGGACTATGGCGGGCTTTCTAAACATGATTTTGATCGATCCTTAGATGTTTATGGGCTATAAATCAAAGTCTAAGTCCCATGTAATTAACGTATGAGTATGTAAGATGTATGCAAGATCTTGTACGTGTATGTAGATGTGTATTATGTATATATGGAAGATATGTATGAGTGTATGCATGCATGTAGAGACGTACGAATGTAGGTACGTATATAGAAGTGTATTTATGTGTATGTGAAGATACATATGATAGTATGTACATATGTGAAGGCGTAGGAATGTATGTACGTATGCAGATGTGTATTTATGCATGTATGGAAGTACGTGTGATCGTATGCAGGTATGTAAAGACGTAGGAACTTAGGTACGTATGCAGAGGTGTATTTATGTATGTATGAAGACACGTATGAGTGTAGGCATGTATGTAGAAACGTACGAATGTAGGTACGTATGTAGAAGTGTATTTAAGAATATATGAAGATACGTATGAGTGTATGCATGTATGTAGAGAGGTATGAATGTATGCACGGGTATATGTAAGTATGATTTTGGATACGTCGAGTGTTAATGATATTAATCGTGTGCCTGGAAAACGAAGATTAATGCAGGTACATTATTGAAGGCTCACCAGGGAATGGATATGCGAATGATATGCTTAAAATTAAAGAGAAAGCTGAATGGAAAGTGCTCATATATGAATCTTGTTTATATGTATAACGTATGCTAATGTTATAAATGTATGTGGTGAATGCAGGTTGTACAAGAGTACAGGCGATTATCACAAGGAATAGAGATAGAAGACCGAGTCACAAGGTAGATTGTACGGGAATAATTGATTATGTACCTTAGCAAACAGAAGTTTTGCTTATGTTTCGTAAAAGAGTTATTTTAAAAAGGACTTTCAAGTAAGCTAAGACGTTTGTAATGAAAGAAATTTTATGGCACGAATTTCCGCTGCGACTTTTGTTAAAAATACGAGTTAGGGTCTTACAAGTTGGTATCAGAGCCCTGTTTTGAGAGAAATCAAGTATGAGGAGGTAAATACTTGAACTCAAACTCATGTGCTCTCGTGACCAGGAACTCGTACAATCCAAGACTCGATCAAGATCTAAGGGTAAAAGCCAAGGTAAGTATGTGCTTAAGTATGTATTGGAAGATAATTAACAATATGTTATGTGGAAGGTAAGCATGGTTGCTTGGAAAGAATGATTTGTGGATGAGGTCTAGCACCGGCACCAAGGTATGTAATATGACATATTGACCCAGGTACATATATTTAATATATGTAAGTACATGTGATGGTAAAACCTATCAATGAAAGGAAAATTTTAAATGAAAAATAATGATAAGAATGGTAATGAAGTTTTGGAAATGTTATACGTGACGGAACCTAATTCTTCGGACATAAGGTGACAATCACACGAAGACACGAAACTAGTATGGGGATTGTGTACCTGGCCAGTACACAAGAAACATATGACGTTCGTGAGCCCGTGATAATTGTTACAGGTGTGTCCATTAGAATTGGGTAGCAGGTGGGCGTATGGGTGAAATGGGTAGTAGGACTATCAGGAGATTGAGAGTACTACGTAAGAGCGAAAAGTGCGAATGATAAGAATGAAGAATGTTGAATTCGTAAGAAAGTACGGATCAACAATGTATGAATGCAATGCTTGAATCCGAGAGACGGATTCAAGGGATAAAAAGCGTCAATGCAATGTTTGAATCCGCGAGACAGATTCAAAGAATGAAAGATATGAATGCAATGCTTGAATCCGAGAGACGGATTCAAGGGATGAAAAGCGTAAATGCAATGTTTGAATCCGCAAGACGGATTCAAAGAATGAAAGATATGAATGCAATGCTTGAAACCGCGAGACGGATTCAAGGGATGAAAGGCGTAAATGCAATGTCTGAATCCGAGAGACGGATTCAAAGAATGAAAGATATGAATGCAATGCTTGAATCCGAGAGACGGATTCAAGGGATGAAAAGCGTAAATGCAATGTTTAAATCCGTGAGACGGATTCAAAGAATGAAAGATATGAATGCAATGCTGAAACCGCGAGATGGATTCAAGGGATGAAAGGCGTAAATGCAATGTCTGAATCCGAGAGACGGATTCAAAGAATGAAAGATGTGAATGCAATGTTTGAATCCGCGAGACGGATTCAAAACATAGAAGGTACGAAAGGTATGAATAATGTGTTCGAATCCGCGAAACAGATTTAAGATATAAAAGATGGAACTAGTCTACATAAGAAGAAGTCGATAGCTTGACCATGTGTGCGTCAAACATGTCATATAAGTAAATGTAAAGCAAATGAACAAAAGAATGATAGGAATGAAAATATCCGAATGTGTAAGTAATTACGGACCAGACAAGTAAATATTTCTTAAGTGTTATGATACAAATTATGCTTAAACTTTCATGTATATATATATGAATATATTTATGCAAATGCGTTGCATGCAAGAATGGTCGAAAGGATAAATGGGTCATACGGGTCAGATGGCGATTGCCATTTGAACTCGTTAGTTAATGTTTTGATATGTTAAGTTTTGTACTCATAGGTGAGCTTGATGAATGGACACGCAATGTCACCAATCGGAAAGGAATGATCACCGTAAGATAAGGATGACGAATCAATGGAATCTACGTCCGTCAGCTATCATAGTGTGATAAACCTATCAAGATCAGTGAAAGAATTCTCATTAGCGGAAGCTCAATACACAGATGAATGAGATCAATCCTGGGATGGTTTGGATTTGTAATGAAGTGGTCGGTTTGCTTTCGCGGGTCGTGGCATTATGCCAAAATAGTAAGGTTAGTGAATTGTTTAATATGTGAATTTAAGTATAAAGTTATGAATTGAATAAGTACTTCCGCACGAACTAGTGGTAACGCAAGATGGGATATGATATGGCAGGGTTGACTTTTAGAAGTGGGCTAAGAATGAGTTTTAAATCTGGGTTAAGTAGTAGACAGTGCATGCATGAGTAAGAAGGATAGAAGTAAAACTCCAAGTATATACGAAATTATTGGAACTAATACTAACGGTGAATGTGGTAGCAAGTTCATATGAACTTCATTTTGCTTTTATGTAAATCATGGTAGTAAACCCTTGGGTTTGCTTCTAGTTTGCACACTTTAGTTCTAGTACGATAATGTGATGGTACGATTATATTTATTCATGAATAAGACTTTTGCAAAGATCCTAAATGTATTCATGTGGTATTGAGCATCGTGAATGGAAAGATGAAAAAGTAAGAGTAGTATTGGTCTACTAAGAATGAGAAAGGTTTCGGGGACGAAACCTTCTTTAAGGGGGGTAGACTTGTAACACCCCAAAACTCGAATTATCTAGTTGTTAATATGTTATCACGTTTAAAAGAAGGAGATTTAATAACTAGGTTATTAAACCAAGTTAAATGCTTGGTTTAAAACAAGTAACAATATGAATTAGGTAAATTATGAACTATGGCAAACATGAGGGGTTGGCAAAAGGGAAAGATAAAAGATAAAACAAAAAAATTAACCCTTAAACCACACACCTGGGCGTGTGTTCGATCAGGAGAGGAGAAAGAAAGGGGTCAAGCCCTAGAACACCAAAATCTATCAAATTGAAAGAGGAAATTGGCAAGAAACTAATGCATGGGCTTATATTCGTGATCATCTAGACTTGCTACACATGAGGTAAGTTGTAGAAGTTAATTTTATGATCTATATGAAGTGGGTTATGATCAATCCACGAATTTGTATGAGATTGGGCATGAATATGTGTTAGAATCATCATATGGAACATGTGTTGTGCATGATTTTGATTAATTTCATGTTTAGAAGCAAAACCCATTTGGGATGATGAAGTGAGTGAATCACCATGTTCAATAATTGTGTAATTTGTGATATAGCGTGTTGTATGTGATGAATTATTTTAGATAAGTTGATTAGGACATGAAATAAATGGATGTATAGATTGAATTGATGAATAAAGATAGGAACATGGAGGATCATGCATGAACGGGTTGTACAATATGCTTCGTTAGTAGTACGCACACCAAGTGTATGATGAAATGTCTAAATGAAGTTAGGAGGTGAAATTATGTGAAACGGCTTAACGTATATAGTGTCGTTCGTATAGCTTATTAGAATATTACGGATATATATATATATATATAATGATAAGCCGAAAGCTCATACGATGAATTATTGACTTCTGAAAGTCAACTATACACATAAAAAGCATGATTTGGTTTGTTGTCGTAAAGGTAGAATTATAGGAAGTTGTATGGTACATGTTACGTTAATATGCGTTATTTGTGATTACATGATGAATTTCATGAGTTTGAAAGAATATGAATTGGATTATATGTTATATGTTTGTTAGAATTGACTAATGAAAGTTTAGTGTGAAATATATGATTTATATGATAGTTGACATGTACAAATGAGTATGATAATAAGGGTGTGGTTTTGATGAAATGGAAGTGAAGGAATCACGTCGAGACGGACTTAAGCACGAGGTGTTAACGGGTCAAGAAGAAGCAAGGAAGCAGATACGAGCATGGACGTATAAGGTAAGTGATTTTTGGAATCACTTCTCATGTTATTTAAGTAAAGTTATGTACTAGTATATCAACATGATAATTGAATTCAAGTAAGGTTTTACATATATGGTTGTGTAGAATGATAGTTAGATGTGATAATGTGGTCATAAGATATAAGGAAAGGAAAGCAAGATTAAGTTTAAAGTGTTCGAATCCTTTAGCGGATTACAATACGTTTACACGTAGAAATTGATAACGGGCGCATAAACTTCACGATTAAGGTCCGAGTATTAGGGAACATTCATGGTTATGAAGCTAGTACGAAATTTATAGTAATCACACAAGTTTGTGGATTTAAAACATGAACGGGTCGAATAAGTGAAAAAGGGTATTTAAAGCCGAGAGATTTAGTTAATATTTTCCTTAAACCGGATGTTGGATTTCAAGTTCATATGATAGAATGTGAATTTACGAGCATGTAGGAAGAAACGGGAGGTTAAACGGGTAAACGGTTAAAAAGTTATGCGCGTTTTAGTGCGTACGGACGACGAAACGGAACTGCAGAAAAACGCCATTTCTAGAGGGCGTCGCCGACGGGTTGAGGGCCGTCGCCGACGGGCTCTAGAAAACCAATTTTTCTCCGACGCCCTAATTACCTGTCTACGGGGTTTTTGGCTATGGGAAAACCAGGTGCCGTCGCCGACGGGCCCTAGGGCCGTCGCCGACGCCCTCCCCAAGTCCAAAAACATGAATTTTGTTATTTAAGTTGATTTATGTATCGTAGGCTTCGGGTTGTTATCCGTGGACTATGGCGGGCTTTCTAAACATGATTTTGATCGATCCTTAGATGTTTATGGGCTATAAATCAAAGTCTAAGTCCCATGTAATTAACGTATTAGTATGTAAGAGGTATGCAAGATCTTGTACGTGTATGTAGATGTGTATTATGTATATATGGAAGATATGTATGAGTGTATGCATGCATGTAGAGACGTACGAATGTAGGTACGTATATAGAAGCGTATTTATGTATATATGAAGATACATATGATAGTATGTACATATCTGAAGGCGTAGGAATGTATGTACGTATGCAGATGTGTATTTATGCATGTATGGAAGTACGTGTGATCGTATGCAGGTATGTAAAGACGTTGGAACTTAGGTACGTATGCAGAGGTGTATTTATGTATGTATGAAGACACGTATGAGTGTAGGAATGTATGTAGAAACGTACGAATGTAGGTACGTATGTAGAAGTGTATTTAAGAATATATGAAGACACGTATGAGTGTATGCATGTATGTAGAGAGGTATGAATGTATGCACGGGTATATGTAAGTATGATTTTGGATACGTCGAGTGTTAATGATATTAATCGTGTGCCTGGAAAACGAAGATTAATGCGGGTACATTATTGAAGGCTCACCAGGGAATGGATATGCGAATGATATGCTTAAAATTAAAGAGAAAGCTGAATGGAAAGTGCTCATATATGAATCTTGTTTATATGTATAACGTATGCTAATGTTATAAATGTATGTGGTGAGTGCAGGTTGTACAAGAGTACAGGCGATTATCACAAGGAATAGAGATAGAAGACCGAGTCACAAGGTAGATTGTACAGGAATAATTGATTATGTACCTTAGCAAACAGAAGTTTTGCTTATGTTTCGTAAAAGAGTTATTTTAAAAAGGACTTTCAAGTAAGCTAAGACGTTTGTAATGAAAGAAATTTTATGGCACGAATTTCCGCTACAACTTTTGTTAAAATACGAGTTAGGGTCTTACACTATATAATCATATATTTCACATGCTGTAATATACATATCCTTTATAAGGTCAATGTATTTAACAGTTTCATATTTTCAAAAAGAAGTCAGATATCAGGTCATGATACTATTTAGGGAAATCTTGTCACATGTTTGACATATTATATACCCCGTTTTATCCGGTTCTCGCCGGAGAGGTAACTTCAGTATATCCGGACAAGCTGGAGAGTCTGCTACACCATACCCAGTCTTGCCGAAGAAAAATTTAGATTTTCCCATAAATAGATCTTTCTTAAATCATGATTTGGAAAATGCATTATGACTTTCAACAAAGACTTAAGCAAATTAGTCTTCACATGACAGATCATATTCTAGAAAAGTAGTACTAATAAATAAGAAATAACTGTGTTTTTGCTTATTTATCTTACTTGCAACGTTCTAGTTATCATTCTTACGGGATACCAAAACCTATCACACTTTATTAGCACAAGTATTTAGCTTATCTCGAAGCTTATACTAAGGCATCTTTTCTTAAGTTCAAGTCTAAATGCTATTAGGTGTGCTACCAGTTAATAGTAATTTCCTAACTCTTTAGGTATTATTATCACAACACCTATTGGCTTAAATCAGTGGCTCTGATACCACCTTCTGTCACGACCCCCGACCCCACCTTGGATGGAATCGAGAGCCGCGAGCAGCCAAGTGGTACCGGTGGTTATTTTGAAAAGTAGTGCAGCGGAAATTTCATCAGGACCGTGAGTTAGGAAAAATATTAGAGTTTAGAAACACCGGATTTTATTTATTAAATAGATGGGATAAAACCATGTTCTTAAAAGGTAGCTTTAATATAGTATAAATTCGAATACATAAAACAACTTTTCTTAATTTAATTTAATTGATAAAATAAGCCACTTCTTGAAGCCTTTCAGTGCCGTATCCAACTCTTACTCCAATCTACTGTAATTACCTGAAACGCATTTTAAAAAGGTTTTGTCAGCAGGAAATACTGGTGAGTTCATTCATTTTTGATAAAACATATTTGTTATAATTCACAGCATTAAGAGTTTTTACATTTGCTTCTTTAAGATTGGCAAAGACTTAATCACTGCAAAGTATAACTAGAAAACAGTGTTATAAGTTACAGTATTAAGAGCGATTACAATGTTTATATATCAACCATCTACCCACGGTATTTATCACTCGACCACCTATTGGCTATCTCGTTGTCCAATGGTGTCTGTGATTATGGTCATATCACCCCTTGGCTAACCCGTTGTCCAATGGTGACGGTTATCAAGTAATGTATACAAAACCCCACATACCGGCTGTAAATTGTAGACTACAAAGACTTAATCCCTATAATTATAAATTTGAAAATAAACATGATTTTGAAAGTAATTTGATAAAAAGAGAATGACTCACTTTGTAGATTTATACGGGCAGAGTTTAGCCTACTGATTAGCCTTGTAACCTAATTTAAATAACAATGCACACGAACTAGGTCAGTAACTAATACAGCATTTACGATAACTCACGAGATAAAAACCCTCACAACGAATGACAAAGTGCAATACTTAAACATCCATCGAATTTATGACGAATGACAAAGTATAACCCAAGTTTGAGCAGCACTTAAACATTCATCGGATAGTTTAAATCGATCGGACATTGAATCGTAGTAGCGATCGAGTTATTACCCTGTTATCGCGGCGGAATTCGAGATTGTGTGTGTTTTGTAGTAAACGGACTGGGGCTCAGATCAATCGGACAGGGTAGCGGTGATCGGGAGTTAAAATACTTAAAACAGGGCATGACTTTATTATTATTATTATTATTATTATTATTAGGTGAAAATAAAAAATAAAATTTAGAAGTTTAGATTTGAAGGAGATGGCGACAGAAAGAGGCACCTAGCAAATTGAGATTGTGATCTTTATTCCCTTTTTATAGGAGTTTCAAAATGGACACGCCTACTAGAAATGCACACACGTCAATTTATTATCAATTCAATTAATTTATTATATTTTGTTTTGATTCTTTTCAAAATTTGCCACGTACCTACAATTCACTTAGTCACTTGCACACATGTAGTCACTTTATATTTTCAATTCATATGTTCTTTTGTTTATATTATTATTATTATTATTTTATTCTCACCTTTTTATATATGTAGACACACGAATTCAATTTTTATTTGAATTATAACTTATAAGTTAACTATTATATTATTATTATTATTATTATTATTAACTACTTTATTCATTTGGCGTGTATAACTTCTAAAATTTGATGTTTTACAAAATAATAAATATGTCATTAAAACAAAAATATTTTTGTCTATATTTTGAACCAAGTTTCATTAAAATAGAATAGGTTCAAATATAATGTATTTTTATAATTTAATTATTTAAATGGTTCATGGGTCCGTCTAAATACTTCATATTTCTAATCTTCAACTTACCCGTAATCTACCCGTCTAATAATATAAGTTTTTATAGACTTTTATTTAAATAGAAAGGTCACCCTTATCCAGGTCAATTAATTAATATAATATTTCAACCAACTAAATAGTTTTTTAAACTATCTGGGTCGAATAATTATATTAAAAATAAAAACTAATTACTAGTTACTAGTGGTTAATAAATTTAAACAAACCTATAATTATATGATAAAAATGGGAATGTTACATAGTAACAAAGTCCATGGTTATAAGTTTCGATTTTCATACAGGCATTTCTAACTGTTGGAGTAATCCTGAAGGTTTCTGGTGTTCTGCTTTAAGTTGTGAACAAGTAAGACACCTCGATACGTATCTTGCTATGTTCTTTTTCATTCCTATCCACCAGAAATTATTTCTTAAATCTTGATACATCTTATTATTACCAGGATGCATGGTATACCTAGATTTATGGGCTTCCTCTAAAATCTTATTTCTTAATTCCCCTTGCTTAGGTACCCAAATCCTTTTCTTATGGAATCTCCAAATTCCATCACTTCCTTGCTCTAATTCTTTTATTCTTCCTTTCATTCCTTCAGCATCATCCTTGATCGCTGTTACTTGAACATTCTTCAGTTGTTCCATTAAATCTACTTGAAGATTTAATCTAAGAGCACGAACTCGCTTTTGCTTTTCATGATACTTACGACTTAAGGCATCTGCAACTACGATTGCTTTTCCTTCGTGATATTGAATATCACAGTCGTAGTCACTTAGAATTTCCATCCATCTTCTTTGTCGCATATTTAATTCTTTTTGCCCAAATATGTATCTTAAACTCTTATCATCTGTATAGACTGTAAACTTACTTCCATACAGATAGTGCCTCCAAATCTTAAGGGCAAAAATTATCGCTCCTAATTCTAAGTCGTGAGTCGTATAGTTTTCTTCATGCTTCTTCAATTGTCTTGATGCATATGCAATTACCTTCTTGCGTTGCATTAGCACACATCCTAATCCTAGCTTAGAAGCGTCACAGTAGACTTCAAAATCTTCTGTTCCTTCTGGTAAGGCAAGAATTGGGGCGTTTGTTAACCTTTGCTTTAAAATCTTAAAAGCCTCTTCTTGCCTAAGCCCCCATTCAAACTTAACCGATTTACAGGTTAGCTTAGTTAATGGCACAGCTATCCTGGAAAAATCCTAAATAAATCGTCTATAGTATCCGGCTAATCCTAGAAAACTTCTAGCTTCTATAGTTGATTGCGGGACCTTCCATTTGGTGATCGCTTCTATTTTGGAGGGATCTACGTGAATACCTTTGTGATTCACCATGTGTCCTAAAAATTGTACCTCTTGTAGCCAAAATTCACACTTCGAGAATTTGGCATATAGCTTTTCTCTTCTTAAAAAAGTTAAGAGTGCATGCAAATGCTCACAATGCTCATCCTGACTTTTGAAGTAAATAAGTATATCGTCGATGAAGACAATTACGAATGTATCCAAATACGGTTTACAGATCCTATTCACCATGTCCATAAATGCTGCAGGAGCATTTGTTAGTCCAAAGGGCATGACTGTAAACTCATAATGACCATACCTAGTTCTAAAAGCAGTTTTAGGTATGTCTTCTTCTTGCACTTTCAATTGATGATATCCGGAGCGTAAATCTATCTTAGAAAAATATCTAGCTCCTTGAAGCTGATCAAAAAGATCATCAATCCTAGGTAATGGGTATCGGTTCTTAATTGTAAATTTATTCAATTCCCTGTAATCGATACACATTGGCATCGAACCATCTTTCTTTTTCACAAACAACACTGGAGCTCCCCATGGGAATGAACTAGGTTGTATGAATCTTTTACTAAGCAATTCATCTAACTGCTTTTCCAATTCTAGCATTTCGGTGGGTGCTAACCGATAAGGTGCCTTGGCTATCGGTGTAGTACCAGGAATTAGATTAATTCTAAATTCTACTTCCCTATCGGGTGGTAATCCAGGTAGTTCTTCTGGGAATACATCAGAATATTCTGACACTACTGGGATTTCCTTAAGTTCTTTACCTTTAGTGTTAATGATTACCGAAATCATATAAACTATTTCTTGTTTTCTTGAATAACTGGCCACTTTCATTACTGAAATGAATTTTAGTGGCTTACGTGGCTTATCTCCTGTAATCACCACTATTTCTCCTGTGGGTGCATGAATTTCTATGGAATTCTTATCACAGAGGATTCGAGCATGGTTGGTTACTAACCAATCCATTCCTAACACAACATCGAATCCGGCTAAATCCATAGGTAACAAGTTTGCAGAAAATTTATGGCCTAAGAGTTCTATCTTTTCTTCCCGCAAAACCTTATCTATTTTAACAGAATTCCCATCTGCCGTTTCGACAGTAAAGATTTGTCTAAGGTTGGTTAAGGGTAGTTTAAGAGCTTGGCAGAATGAAGTATTTATAAAACTTTGGTTTGCACCAGAGTCAAATAATACTTTTGCATAAACGTCATGAACTAGGAACGTACCAGCTATAACATCTGGGATGAGTTCTGTTTCTTGAGTAGTCAGCTGAAAGGCTCTTACGTTCTTTTTATTAGTTCCTTCAGCTGGTTTGGCCTTGTTGTCAGCTGGTTTGACAAATTTAGGGCAGTCTGGTCTAAAATGTCCAGCTTCTCCACAGTTGAAGCAGATTGTTGATTTCTTCCTCCTGCAATCTTCTTCTTGATGTCCCGGAATCTTGCAGAAATTGCAATACCCTTTGCATTTTCCAAAATGCTTTCTTTTGCAGGTACTGCAGAATGGAGTAGTGGAAGATTGCCCGGTTCCCTTTTTCTTAAAATTACTACTATTACCCACATGAAATCCTTGGGTAATCTTTTGGGCCACTTCCTTCTTCCGATTTTCTTCTCTTGTGCGTACCAGCCCGTCGGTTAAGGTGTTGGCTAATTCCACAGCATCGTCAATAGTGCGGGGTCTCGCAGCTTTGACAATGTCACGAATTTCGCCAATCAAACCCCAAATGTAGCGAGAAATAAGCACCGATTCTGGCGAAGCCAGGGTTGGTACAACTCTAGCATACTCGAAGAATGTCGAAGTATACCCTCGACAATCAACGTCTACCATCCGGTGATTGAGGAACTTATTTTTCATTTGTTCCTTCTCGTATTCGGGATAGAATTTTCTTTCCACCAATCTTTTAAATTCTTCCCAATTCATGGCATAAGCCACATCGCTTCTCTTGGCTTATAGTACTGTGTTCCACCATTCTAGTGGCCCTTCTTTAAAAAGATGCGACGCGTACATGACCTTGTCTTCCTCAGCACATTTACTTATTTTAATTACTGCCTCGGTTTTCTCCAACCAACGCAGTGCGGCCGTTGCCCCTTCATTGCCTGCAAATTCCACCGGTTTACAGGCAAGAAATTCCTTGTAAGTGCAACCAGGCGTTGCAGCTTTCATTCTCTTAAGAAATGGGGCTTGCATTATATCGTCGTTATTATTATTGTTACCGCCTCCATTTACACTATTACTGAAATTGTCATCACGAGTACGTTTGCTGGGAATAGGTGGTGGAGGTTCAACTGGATTTCGGGAAGCAACAAGGATTGCTGGAATAGCATTTGCTATTCCCTGGGCAACGATGTTTTCTATATCTTGCCTATTCAGAAATTGATCTTCATGGTTTTGCTCGGATTGGTTAACTTCGTTAACGGGTTCATTACCAGCGTGTTCCATCTGGTAATTAATAATATATATAAGTTATTAGCATAAAATAAAGGACAACCAAACATAATAAAACAATCGCACATAATCATGTCAAACACGTATAGTCAAAATTGTCGACTTTGCGACTTCCATATTTTTATATATTTTAGTATGCATTCGTACACACCAAATATTTTACAAAAGTTTTATTTTAGGTTATTTTACATGATTATATTTTTGTTATTATAATTATTATTATTTTATTATTATTAAACATGTAACCACACCACCACATATGATCCCGTCAGCTGGCACTTCAGAAACGACGTTCCCTCTCGTCGTATTTCCATGATATCCTCTCCCCCACTTCTCGGATTCTATTTCCTGTGTCCACCAGCTCCTCGCCATAGTGGCGGAATTCAACCAGGTTTTCTGTGCTCATAGGTGGATGTAGTGGAGGCTCAGGGTCAAATTGGGGGAAAAGGTATTAGAGTTATTCAAGAGATTCTGAAATTGCCAGTCAGTTGTCCACCATTCTTCCAGCTCTCCTGGTAGAGGTTGGGGGTGGATAATAGGATCTGGGATAGCAGGTTCCAGATTAACTGGAAGTTGTGCTTCCGCTGGGTAATAGAAGAGGTTTTCACCGGCAGGTCCGATGAGGTCACTATTTGCCAGTTGGCGGTCGAACTCCTCCCAGGGTGGCATTTCCTGGGCTTGTCCTGAACTTTCTCCTATTTCTATTCCTTTGCCTTTATCCTTGGGATCCTCAGTCTTTATAACTTTCTGTACTGCTGGTTTCTTCCTACGCACACGCCTCCAGTCTACGAGTCTTCTTCTCTTTTTCGGTTTTGGTTTCTCCTGAGGTTGGGCTTGGAATACCATTGGCTCTTCAGTATCAGCCTGGTAGCCAGTGAAGGTACTAGTGGTATCCATATATGTGCTATGGATAGTAAAGTTTCGGAGTGCCTCGGACAGTTCATTCATGCTGTTAGCACACATGATTATACACACAAACTTAAGTTAAAAGTAAATTTTCACAAAATCACAAAATGGCAATCAGAAAAATTAAGTATTTCTAAATACTTAATTGGCTTAAATCAGTAGCTCTGATACCACCTTTTTCTGTCACGGCCCCTGTCCCGGTGTTACCCGGTCCAGGAGCCGCGAGACAGAAACCCGTGGTATTTATTATTTGAGTTGACAGTAGAAGTTTAACAGGATCGTTTAAAACTTGAAAATGCCCAATTATTTTATTTCATAATTTGGGACAAACCCCGTAATTTACAATAGAGGAATTTCACGAGGAAATTCCCTGTTTTACAAAACATGTTAATTTATTTAACTGAGCCACCACTTCAAGCTTTATTAGTGCTCCGTAGCACTTTTCCTTGATTCACAGTAGGTCACCTGAAACATGTTTTAAAAATATTTTATCAGCGGGGAAATACTGGCGAGTCACTCAATTTTGATAAAACGACACATAGCTATGAATTACAGCATAAGAGCGATTACAATGGCTACTATCTTATTTTTATCTGGCGCCGTGTCACACCCTGGTGACGATGGTCATACCACTATTGGGTCCTTTCACCCAAGTAGTGATGATTATCACTGTTAGGTTGATAAACCTAACCGTGAGAAATTAGTAATGTGCACAATACCCCACTAGCCAGTGATTCAAGATAACCACGACTTAATCCCTGTAATTATAACTTTTGAAAATAATTGGAGTATTGTAAAACACTTTTGATAAAAGAGAATGACTCACATTGCAAGTTTAAACGGGCAGAGTTTAGCCTACTGATAAGCCTTGTAACCAAGTTTAAATAACAATGCACATGAAACTAGGTAAGTAACTTAATACAACATTTACGATAAGCTCACGAGATTAAAACCCTCACGACGAATGACAAAGTATAGCCCTGATTTGGGCAGCACTTAAACATCCATCGGATTGGTTTCAATCGATCGGACATTGTATCGTAGCAGTGGTCGAGTTAATACCCTGTATTCGGAGCAGCGTTTTACTACTTGGAAATTCGAATTTGAGCAGTTTCTTTCGTTTTTTTATTGAAATTTTCGACACAGATGAACTGCTCATGCACCAGCAATTTATAGCAAATTTTCGAGTTTTACGCGGCCCGCGTAAGCCTTAACAGGCTTTTACGCGGCCCGCGAGAGCCACCTAGTCTACGACTAGGGCTAGCGTGTCACACCTAGGTCTGCCACGTGTGCGACACGTGGCCTGGAACGCTTATCCGGTCAAATTTAAGTTGACGTGGCCCGCGTAGGTTTCTCTTATGGTTTACGCGGCCCGCGTGAAACCCAATTTTCTTGTTTTCTTGGTTTTTCATGCACATTAGGGTTTCAGGGGTCCGGGTTTTCACTTACGAGTCTTTTAGGGACATTTTTGCATGTCCTTACACTATGCCATTAACTAAGCTAACCTGTAAATCGGTTAAGTTTGAATGGGGGCCTAAGCAAGAAGTGGCTTTTAAGATTTTAAAGCAAAGGTTAACAAACGCCCCAATTCTTGCCTTACAAGAAGGAACAGAAGATTTTGAAGTCTGCTGTGACGCTTCTAAGCTAGGATTAGGATGTGTGCTAATGCAACGCAAGAAGGTAATTGCATATGGATCAAGACAATTGAAGAAGCATGAAGAAAACTATACGACTCACGACTTAGAATTAGGAGCAATAATTTTTGCACTTAAGATTTGGAGGCATTATCTGTATGGAAGTAAGTTTACAGTCTATACAGATCATAAGAGTTTAAGATACATATTTGGGCAAAAATAATTAAATATGAGACAAAGAAGATAGATGGAAATTCTAAGTGACTACGACTCTGATATTCAATATCATGAAGGAAAAGCAAACGTAGTTGCAGATGCCTTAAGTCGTAAGTATCATGAAAAGCAAAAGCGAGTTCGTGCTCTTAGATTAAATCTACAAGTAGATTTAATGGAACAACTGAAGAATGTTCAAGTAACAGCGATCAAGGATGATGCTGAAGGAATGAAAGGAAGAATAAAAGAATTAGAGCCAGGAAGTGATGGAATTTGGAGATTCCATAAGAAAAGGATTTGGGTACCTAAGCAAGGGGAATTAAGAAATAAGATTTTAGAGGAAGCCCATAAATCTAGGTATACCATGCATCCTGGTAATAATAAGATGTATCAAGATTTAAGAAATAATTTCTGATGGATAGGAATGAAAAAGGACATAGCAAGATACGTTTCGAAGTGTCTTACTTGTTCACAAGTTAAAGCAGAACACCAGAAACCTTCAGGATTACTCCAACAGTTAGAAATGCCTGTATGGAAATGGGAACTTATAACCATGGACTTTGTTACTAAGTTGCCCAAAACCAGGAAAGGTAATGACGCGATTTGGGTAATTGTGGATCGATTAACCAAATCAGCTCATTTTCTACCTATGAAGGAAACCTTTAGCATGGAAAGGTTAGCCAAGTTATACGTAGACGAGGTAGTATCCTTACATGGAGTCCCACTCTCCATTGTATCGGATAGAGATAGTCGCTTCACTTCACATTTCTGGACAAGTTTCCAAGAAGCCATGGGGACGCGGTTAAATTTGAGTACAGCTTACCATCCCCAAACAGATGGACAGAGTGAAAGAACTATCCAAACCCTGGAAGACATGCTTAGAGCATGTGTTATAGATTTTGGTGGAAACTGGGATGACCATCTACCTTTAATCGAATTCTCCTATAACAATAGTTACCATTCAAGCATCGAAGCTGCCCCGATCGAAGCACTGTACGGACGAAAGTGTAGAACTCCACTCTGCTGGGCAGAAGTAGGAGAAAGCAAATTATCAGGTCCTGAAATAGTGCAAAAAACCACCGACAAGATCACTCAAATCAAGGAAAGACTAAAGACGGCTCGAGATCGCCAAAAGAGTTATGCTGACAATCGACGCAAGCCGCTAGAATTTCAAATCGGAGACAAGGTACTCTTGAAAGTTTCTCCTTGGAAAGGAGTAGTCCGATTCGGAAAGAAAGGAAAGCTAAGTCCAAGGTATATAGGACCATTCGCAGTAATTCAACGTATAGGACCACTCGCCTATCGCTTGCAACTACCAGAAGAGTTAGCCGGAGTACATGACGTATTTCATGTATCCATCCTCAAGAAATGTTTATCTGACGAATCCCTGGTAGTACCTCTTCAAGATATAGAGGTAAATGAGAAGTTAAAATTTTTGGAGAAACCATTACAGATAGAAGATAGAAAGGTCAAGTTTCTCAAACACAAAAGATTGGTACTAGTCAAAGTCAAGTGGGATTCAAAAAGAGGACCGGAATACACCTGGGAGCTGGAATCAGAGATGAAGCGAAAGTATCCTCATTTATTTCAATAAATCTCGAGGACGAGATTTTAAATAAGGTGGGGAGGATATAAGGACCTGCAAAAATGTCCCTAAAAGACTCGTAAGTGAAAACCCGGACCCCTGAAACCCTAATGTGCATGAAAAACCAAGAAAACAAGAAAATTGGGTTTCACGCGGGCCGCGTAAACCATAAGAGAAACCTACGCAGGCCGCGTCAACTTAAATTTGACCGAATAAGCGTTCCAGGCCACGTGTCGCACACGTGGCAGACCTAGGTGTGACACGCTAGCCCTAGTCGTAGACTAGGTGGCTCTCGCGGGCCGCGTAAAACTCAAAAATTTGCTATAAATTGCTGGTGCATGAGCAGTTCATCTGTGTCGAAAATTTCAATAAAAAAACGAAAGAAACTGCTCAAATTCGAATTTCCAAGTAGTAAAACGCTGCTCCGAATACAGGGTATTAACTCGATCACTGCTACGATACAATGTCCGATCGATTGAAACCAATCCGATGGATGTTTAAGTGCTGCCCAAATCAGGGCTATACTTTGTCATTCGTCGTGAGGGTTTTAATCTCGTGAGCTTATCGTAAATGTTGTATTAAGTTACTTACCTAGTTTCGTGTGCATTGTTATTTAAACTAGGTTACAAGGCTTATCAGTAGGCTAAACTCTGCCCGTTTAAACTTGCAATGTGAGTCATTCTCTTTTATCAAAAGTGTTTTACAATACTCCAATTATTTTCAAAAGTTATAATTACAGGGATTAAGTCGTGGTTATCTTGAATCACTGGCTAGTGGGGTATTGTGCACATTACTAATTTCTCACGGTTAGGTTCATCAACATAACAGTGATAATCATCACTACTTGGGTGAAAGGACCCAAGAGTGGTATGACCATCGTCACCAGGGTGTGACACGGCGCCAGATAAAAATAAGATAGTAGCCATTGTAATCGCTCTTATGCTGTAATTCATAGGTATGTGTCGTTTTATCAAAATTGAGTGACTCGCCAGTATTTCCCCGCTGATAAAATATTTTTAAAACATGTTTCAGGTGACCTACTGTGAATCAAGGAAAAGTGCTATGAAGCACTAATAAGGCTTGAAGTGGTGGCTCAGTTAAATAAATAAATATGTTTTGTAAAACAGGGAATTTCCTCGTGAAATTCCTCTATTGTAAATTAACGGGTTTGTCCCAAATTATGAAATAAAATAATTGGGCATTTTCAAGTTTTAAACAATCATGTTAAACTTCTGTTGTCAACTCAAATAAATACCACAGGTTTCTATCCCGCGGCTCCTGGACCGGGTAACACCGGGACGGGGGCCGTGACAAGTAGCGACTTTGCTGCTTCTTTCTCATGGATAATTTGATTGTGCGTCTTTTCCAATTTTCATTGCATTTATCGGATAGCATTCCACAACTTTATGATTTCGTGTCCCTTTCCTTCTTCAAGATCGACATGTAAGTAACATAAAACGTTTAGAAAATAATTTTTTTTAATTACTATTAACATGTTCATCTCTATTGGACATATAAAAGATGTACCATCAAATGCTTTTTAAAAGTCTAATCTCCATGTTAGCTCTTCACCACGCTTCTCCAGCTTGTCTTTAGCTTCTCTAAGGGCCCATACTTCAAAAAAACTTAAAACTTTTGCAGATATATTATGAGTAGGTTACGCTTTATGGAAATAAGAACTTCCTCTTCCTCTGAAGAAGGAAGTGACTTACGGAAGCCATGTTTTGCAAAATGCAGAAGGAGTTGGGCTGGTGGTGGGTTTTTTATGATAAAATAACATTCTGGAACTAATGAGAAAGATGATAGAGAAATGTGTTTGATCTAGAAAAAGAAAAAGACACATTGCATGAAAACCTTGTTAACAGCAAAAAAGAAAGTATGTAAAAAAAAACTCAAAATAATTTAACTATACTGGGTAAAAAAAATCATGTTAACAACAAAGATAGAGTAAATAAAAAAAACTCATAATAATTTAACTATGCTAGGTAAAAATAAATTAAATTTCTTTTACCATTCATTGGCTAATAATAATATATATAGTTAAAATAAAAATAGAAATAAAATTAAAACAACCCTAAACTAGGGGTGAGCAAAAGGAAAAACCCGACCCTGTCCGACTATTACCTGACCTGAGAACCTATCAAACATAAAATACAGAACCGATTCACTACCCTAAATACATGGTCAGTTCCGGTCCATAGGTCCAAGTCGGGTTTCACCATGAAAAGAACCGAGAACCGACCCGACCCAATTCTATATGAAAATTTGGAACCGATCTAAATACCTAGGTACTTGTGTTTGGATCAGATTGAGTATATTTTCGGTTCAGTTCTCGGTTATTTTCGATCCGGACCTAAACTTGCTCCCCCCTTACCCTAAACTAAAGCAGCCGTCCTCCTCTTGTCTATCTCACTGTTCGCTCCTCCGTCTTCTAAACCTAAAAAAACAAACAGCCGACTGACAGATCTTCTTTCTTTCATTCTACGATTCAGCAGGGAGGGTTCAATCAGCCAGCAAGCAGGTAAATACTGTTAACAGACGCATTTCATAGGTTTCTCAGCAGTTTATATATTTGATACATAACCCTAAATTGTCAAATTGTCAAATTGATTACAGAAAGGGGATTGACTGACTACTCAACAATGCCGCTCTATGATTGTATGCTTTTGCTGAAACCTCATGTTAGAAAGGAATCAGTTATGGAGTTGATTTCTAGGGTTGGGAAACATGTCTACCGAAGAAATGGTGTTCTCACTGATCTCAAATCCTTTGGAACCGTTCAGTTGGGTTACGGTATCAAGAAGCTTGATGGTAGATACTATCAGGTAAGTTATTTGCAGTTACTTATGATCAGGCCGTTCCAACGTTTTTGTAGAACCTAAGCGGACTATGAAGTGTAGACCCTTTTGCATAACATATAGATATTAATAGAAAAATTAGCTGCTAAAGTTAACCTACGTTTAGTAATTACTAATTAGCCCTAATTTTGCCCATAAATTCTCCTCCAATCCCGACAGACCCGACGCCATGAGTGATTACCGTTAGTGATAGCCGATAACTTAGAAAATCGAAAGACCAGGTTGCGATAGGTGGTAGGAACGATGACTGCGGCTCAATTTTAGGGATTTTTGGCGCTGATTCACAGAATTCAATGAGGTCGAGTGGTAGATGGTTGCTACAAACTGTAGTTATGTATGTGGTTTAATTTCGAAACTGGGTCTTGAATGTGGGCTTTTTTTTCCTAAGCAATTTTTATCTGTGTAACTTTATTAAAAAAACATGGTTTAGTTTTGCTTTTCATTTGAGCCTGATACATATACGATATATAAAACTTTACTAAAAATTGGAGGCCCTTGATTTTTGGTGGCCCTAGGCCCGTGCCTAGATTGATAAGCCTAACGGGCCGGCCCTGCTTATGATCTCGTTAATTGCATGATCTTTGATACTATTTGTATAGCCATATATCTGTTTGATAGTTTACATGTTAGGTTTTGTTCAGCTGGTATGCGGAAATTGTCAATGTGGTAGTCTTGAGATCGTTTTTGTTCTCGTTGTTTAACGGAATGGTTAAACTTGGTTTTAAAAGCGTGAGCGGCACTTAAGTCTTGTATGTGAAATGCCTCGTAAGTCGTATCCTTACGGTATAGATGATATTACTAGTTCGTGAACACTGAAAGTTAGATAATAAAAAAAAAAGTGTTATATAGTACATACAACCTAAGAAGCACAAATATACGTACAACCCCAAACCAAGCCGCTTGTTTCTTAATTGCAAATTTAGTTCAGTCTGAAAAATGAGAGGTCGCTTGTTTATTAATCAACAACTTAAGTTGTCGCACGTAACACGTTTCTAATAGACAAAATTAGTGGTTGATTGTTTCTGATTTGCAAAATCTGTTGATCAATTTCAACATGACCGGCTTTTGCGATTGCTGCGCTGTTTAAAACCAAGTGTTCAAATTATTACAAAGAATTAAAAAAAGGAAGGTTCTTTAGTTAGGTTGTTGCTGTTGATAAGAAAATCGGCCATATGTTTTTGGAAATTTGTATAAGTTGTTTTTCGGGCAGTTTGAGGTTGCTTTTAACAAACGGCTTATTCTTGGCGGATTCAAAATTGCAAGTTTATTGGTATGCGGTGGTTAATTGTTGGAAAGTTGTTCATGGTATAGGGTCAAATGATGCAAATGACAATGATGACCCCACCAAGCTTCAACAGTGAGCTTCATTATCTAAACAAAGAAGACCGCCTCTTACGCTGGATTTTGGTCAAACATCGAGACGTCAAGTTTGGTAGAGATTTCTTGAATGAAGATGATGGTGATACGAGAATGCTTAGAAGCAGTCTGTATGATTTTGATAGTGAAGAAGATGAAGAAGACGACAGTGATGATCACGAGGAAGAGTAAGCCGACTGTTTTGCCCTTTTTATTTTTTTGTCTTAGTATGCTTTGTGTTTTTGTCAACTTGTAAGGCTGGCATTAATAAATTCTTATGCTGGAAGTTATAAGATATTAAAGAAGGGAAACCATCTTTTAGAGTTTTTTGTTGTTTGTTTGTGTTATGCATTTATGATAGTGAGTTGATTTATATCATACGAATGTTGCATTGGATATATGCAAGGTGGAGGGAACACTCGCACCATTTGGTGTATCTACACGGTACATTTATATAAAATTGTCGTCATTTAACACCGACATGGATTGAATGTTATACTTTGAAGCTGAAAAGGATATGGTTGATGTCTTGATGATGCTAATTCAATTTGAAATGTATAGATGAGCAATACAATTGTTTTAGTGGTTAATTTTGTTAGGCAAATTGCAGTTAACATCGAGTCCGGGTTGTTGTTTAACTTGAGATATCTCAAGCTTGTCTTGTTTTGAACCTTATGTTTTGAAGTTCAAATTGTCTCACAAGTAATCTTGCATACTTTGGTCATCTTTTGTTATTTCGAGATCAAACTTTATGAATGACCATTTTAACATGTTTGTTCACTAAAGTTTTTTTTTAATGTGTTTTCTATTTTCTAACTTAAGATGGTTTTAGAAAACCAGTATGAAAAAAAAAAGGTTAAACGGAATATGTTCATGTAAACCCGTAGGCCGCAAGTAGTCATATTGTGTTTGGGTTCATGTGTATGTCACAGTTTTTGGATTGCGGTCGAACTCGTCAACACGGGTACACAACACTTTTAGCACCTTTATTTCTAACATACCTTAAAAAAAATTCGGTAACATCTCAAAGTTGGTCAAACCAGGATTTAAGATTTCTTCTTTAGTAAAAGACTGTGAACCGTGCTATGATGTAGTTAAAGCATCTTCACTTGACACGAGTGTTACCTTTAACTCTGTCTATTCTGCTTATAAAACCATTATAGCATAACTAAGGGGCTGTTTGTTTGGATCTGAACTTAATCATTAAGAGGGAAAGGGTCTGATTCGGTCAGATGTTTGTTCATTGAGACTGTTTGGTTAAAAAAAAAAAACATCTGAATGATTAAAGTTAGGTCTGATTCGGTCAGACATTGGTTGATATCTGACTGGGCCAGAGGAGAAATGAGAGCTTATTTGGTCAGATCTGACTGGGCCAAACAACCCCTAAGAATAGTTCAGAAAAAACCGTAACCAAATAAAAACCGTAAACCGAACCGTAACCGTAACCAAATAAACCGATCCGAATAATGAATTCGGTTTATGGTTTGGTTTCTAACCGAAACCGAATTGTGAATACGGTTTTTGGTTCGGTTTATGGATCCACATTTTATTTTATTTGGTTTATTTGGATAACTTAATTAATTATTAAATAAAAATAATAATAATTTATAAATCATATAAAATTTATTAGCCCAAAATAGTTATTTTTTATGCAGCCTCAAATGACAAATGTAAATCTAAAAGCCTAACTCAAAACCACTCTTACTCTTTAAGTCATCCAATAGTTTCTATGATCTATGTTTTGAAACTTTAACTTTGTGGTTGTGTCTACTACTACTTTATGGATGTGTTTATTTTATTTTGCAATGAAACTTTCTTGTATTCATATATTGTTATGTGTAAATTAGTTGTGATGTTCGGAAGTTGGAACACAAACATAAATATAAATTAGGAAAAAAAAGTACTCAAGTACAATTTGGTTAGATTTGGTTTCTAACCGAAACCAAACCGAATTGAATTTGGTTTGGTTTGGATCGGTTTGCATATTCCTTATTTGGTTTGGTGTTTTTGGTTTGGAGTACAAAATTTTGAAAACCGAATAAACCGAACCGAATAAACCAAATAAATCATAAACCGAACCGATGAACACCCCTAACTAAGAACATGAATTCATCCTTAATTGTAAAATGGGCGGTTTAGAAAAGAAGCATGCATAATTGCATACACATATAAATGGCGTGTTTGATATAAAATCATTTTTAAATGGAGAAATATAATAATCATATTATACATTTGTCTCATATAATGATATAAAAGGTAGGAAAAAAAAAGTTTTCTAACTATTCCTGACAGCATCGTCTAAGAAGCTTTCACATCATACAGGCCATATAAAAAAGCAAAAAAAGGTGATACGGGTCGTATAATGATATGAGTATCACATAAGTCATTTTTTTATCAAGTCATATTTACATACATGTAATATAATGTGAACAAGATTCTTATGCGAGTTGTATAGTCATCTTAGCTCTTAACTCTTTCTAGCACGCCCCATATTCCTTGTACCGATCTTAAGTACCAATATAAATCAGTATAATCTTAGCGACATGCCCCAATATTTGTTGTACCGATATTTATATTTATATATACTACAAAGCCTATGAGGGGGAATAGTGTCAGACTTCCAGGCAGTACTCCCTCATTGGCCCAGATATATAACAATTTTACCCTCAGTTAAAAGTTATGATTTTGCCCATGTTCAAAATTACAGTCTTGTTATCGTTTTAGCTTTTAGCAAATCACGGCTTTACCCCTTGTTCAATATAACGATTTTGTGCTCATTTCAAAATTAAAGTTTTATCTTTTTTTTTTTTGCAAAATTATGGTTGTGTTTTCTTTTTAATTGACTGACTCGATGTACTTTATATTCATGCCAAGCAGCTCTAGCACTCGCTCACTGGTTCAAACAAATTACAGTTTTGCTCTCGGTTCAAAATTATAGTCTTGTCATCATTTTAGTTTTTCTTTCTTTAGCAAAACTATAGTAGCTTTTAGTTTAATTGGTTGAGAAATAACGCCCAGCAACACGGAATAGGCATAAAACTACTTAGGGCTTACGGAGTGGGAGCGGTAAACATGTGTTTACCGAATCGGTGACCACCACCAACATGTATACCGAAGCTCCTTTACCGATTTATTGGCCAATTTCGGTGAAGGTTCACCGAATCGGGGAGAGGGAAAGGGAGAGAGAGAGGGTGTGTGGTGGGGTCCATGTCTTCTCAACCAATCACACATTTTTCCTTTTTTTTTAAATAGTTTACCTAAACCCCATTAGGTAAACCACCGCCAAAAGTTTTTTAGCATTAGATAAACAATTGACATGGCGCTATATGTTTGGGTGATTTAGGAGTTTACCTATTCAAAGTGTCTAGCCACTCCCTACACCCTTAGGGAGGGCGGTATGGATTCGGTGACCCCGATCGGGGATATGATTCACCGATCGGTGAACCACACCGTGGTGATGAAGGTGTTCGGTGAGTGGGGGTATTCGGTGTATAGTCACTCATTGATTGAGTGGTGATTGAGTGGAATTTGACCGTTAAAAATATATAACTCAGACACCCTAGAGTTATTGAACCATACCTAGTGATTGAGTGTAAAATGGGGAGTAGAATGGGGAGTTGACATGGCATGCTATTATTGGGTAGAGAATGACTCAAACACCCTAGAGTGATTGAACCATACCTATGACAACCCTCCTAAATTATTTCCGACACCCCTAATATATTTATAACATCCCTTTATGTCTCAAAATATAACCCGTATACAAGAACCGGTCCCTAATACCTTTAATTTTAGAAAAATAAAATAAAAACAATTTTTAAAGGTTTCTAGCGGGCCGCGAAGACATCCTCTTCGTCTTACGCGGGTCGCGAAAGGTCAAGATCAGGGCGCACCCCTGAGCTGCCACGTGGCAGCCTCGTGTCACGCCTAGTGGCCGAATCAGCCAAGCTAGGGCCTACCCTAGCTGGCCTCGCGGGCCGCGAAGCCCTAAGCGGACTTCTTCGCGGGGCGCGACAAACCCGAAATCAGGCCCTATAAATTGAGACGATCGGCCTTCAGTTTTCGTTGCTTAAATTCAAATTCTCTCTCTCTTTTCTGAAGAACAGGCATTATATTCGGATATTATACCCCCTAATTAACGAAGTTCTTCCCCGTTGTAAGTATTATAACCCCCGGTTACGTATTAGATACGCTGCCCGATTGATCTAGTGCTCCGTAACGGCTGTCGAGGTTCTGCCCGACGTAGTTGTTGAAGTTCTGTCTCAGGGAGGGTATAACGAATGTAAATATTGGGTTATTATACTAACACGTGTGCATTGTTTAATTAATAGATTATAACCAGGAAAAACACCAGGAAAAGTCTAAACTAGCAATGTGAGTAATCTCCTTTTTGCAAACTGTTTTTACAAAACCTCAATTGTTTTACATTATAATTAACAGTGATTGAGTATTTGTAATTCTACAATTATCGTCGGTATGTTGGGGTTTTATATACAAAATTTGTTACTACACTGTGAGTAGTAACATGACCACAAGTCGGGTTGACAGTACCGTGGGTGGTAATTAAAGTAAGAATTTGAAACAAATGTAATTGCGAGATCGCCATCAATACTGTAAAATGATAAAACCTGTTTTGATTAAACTGGGATTCACTCACCAGTATTTCCCACTAACAAATGTTTTTAAACGCGTTTCAGGTAACAAAATGTGAAAGCCAAAATAGAAGCCAGCTGGAGAGCACTGAAGGCTTGGAAAAATATGGCTATAAAAGTTACCTAAATAAAGACGATGTTTTAAATTTAATAAAATACGGTTTATCCCTATAAACATGTTTGTAATAGAAACTTGGGTGTTACCCATGTGTTTATTAATATGAAAACTGTGGTATATTTTTACTCTGATAAAATATTTCCTAACTACGATCCTGATGAAAATTCCGCTGCCAAATAATGATAACACTGATACCACCATCTCTGAGTAGGCCGTAGCCGCCTGCCTCCCGAGGCAGGGGTCGGGGGTTGCGACAGAAGGTGGTATCAGAGCTTAGCCACTGATTTCAGCCACAGAAGTGTTCTGCTGACAATGAAATTGTCAATTCTGCTAGGAAATAATCTACACAATTATGTGCATACGTGTATATTATTATTTTGTGTTATTTGATAATTTGTTAGTTTACAGTATGAGCAACCAAGGACCTTCAGACGCTTACTGTCAACTGTCCAACTCTCCTAGGAACGAAGGAACCTCTTCGCAGTCTATCCCCTCGGCGTATTCGGCTGACACCGAAGAAGGAATTTCCGTGTTTAAAGCACAATCTAAGGAACCATTCCCTCCCAAGAAGAGAGGATGGTTCAGCAGAGGTGCTCACGAACGTAGAAAAAGGATGAGAAAACTTCAGCAGCAGCGAGCTTTAGCAGCCGCGAATAGATAAATAAATGCTCAAACACAGGATATAATCAATAGGAGACTGCCAAACTTCCACATACTAGCAACCACAGCCGCCGACCCTAATCTAGAACAACACATAGCACCCCAGCCACTGCAGTTGTTCCCAACACAATCCATGGAAGTAGAGATTGACCCAGCTGACCAGAACCCACTACCTGACCTAGACCCAGCTGAAATCCCTAGAATACCAGCACCCCCTCCTCCAGACTATGACCCGTGGTTTGACGACCACAGGGATTACCAGCAACATTACCCAATCCCAATAGAGGAGCCCATGCAAGATCTAGTAGGACCCTACCCAGACCTTGACCATCTAGACCCCTATTATGATAATGACCAATATATCAGGGAGATTCTAGAGAACCCCTACCCTCAGGAAGAACCCATGCCCCAATTTCCTGACCCCATACCAGCCCCCGCACCACCCATGAGTACTGAGAACATACAGGAACTCCGCACCTTTGGTGAGGAGATCTTAGAAGGAAGTGAGAAAATGAGACATATAGGGGAGAGACTCGTCTGGAAATATGACGAGCGTAACATGCAATACTGGATGAACCCCTATCAGTAATAATAATCATAATAATAATATATATAAATATATATGTATGTTAGAAAAAAAAATTAAACTAGGATAGATAATCTTATAGCTACTGATACATACTAGTATTGTATTTTCATTACCAGTTATGGTTTGTAATAGATATAGATGCATAATATAAAATAGAGTAAAGGTCGCAATGACGACGATTTTGGATCAATGTTGTAACACCTGTGTTTGTAATCATTGTAAACAGTTCAGTTATCAATAAAACAAATTTATTTGATCCCAACGTTTGTTTGTTTGTGTTTGACATTTTTCATGTTTTGACTTTTGCCCAATTTTAAACTCTATATCGCTTTCTGGAGAGTTATACGCAAACCGGTGCGTAAACGTAATCAGTTTAACGCGAAAAATACTTTGGAACATCAACATATACTTAACATACCTTAAATAACCCTTACATAACTTAGAAATAAGTTTTGAAGGCTTTGGTATGACAGAAACAAGTTATTTCGCCTACAGGGACTAAATTTGACAAACTGCGAAAGTATGCCAATTTGAACTGTAACAGACATTCCGGAACATGACCATAAGTTAAACATACCATAAATATCCTTTACATATCTTAGAAATAGGCTTTGAGGGGTTCGGTGTGCTAAAATAAACTTTTGGGTCATTCAGGGACTAAAAGCGTCAAAAAGTGCATAAGTTTGCATTTTCGCGCATAACTTACGTTCTAAATACATCCGGACATCCAAAAATTTATGTAAGCACTAAAATATTTTATTTTAGTGTTTGGAATAAGAAAAATACATTCGTCACGCAATTTGGATCGTTTTTCACGCTTATGCGCATTCCGTCGTAATTAAGCGAACATCGCGATCATACGACCAAACGAACCGACATCCGGCATATCTTTGAGCATTTTTCATGTCCACAATGTTTAGGCATCATTTTAGGGCCTTAAAGTTGGCTTAACGGGCCTTAAACGTGTCAGAAATGGCTTTAATGCATAACAGGGACCAAAACTGTCATTTTTGAAAGTTTGCTTCTGATCAGAAGACCCAGGCGGCCCGCGTAAACCCTGGGATGTCCCTTACGCGGCCCGTGTCAGGCTCCCAGATCAGAAAAACATGTTTAAACAGCTGTTAACAACTGTTATGCACTCATCTCCTCACCCACACTTGTCATTTCCTGATCATGGGGGGCCAATTTGGGTACCAAGGTGTTGCAACAAATGTAGGGATGAGATCAAAGCACGGTATTCGAGGAACGATCCTAACGGTGGTCCAAATCCTATAAATACCCAACCCGTTCACTTGCAAAACCCACTTGAATTCTGAGTTTTTCTCTAAGTGGTTGTGGTTATACACTTCCTACCTGAGATTTCTTGGAAGATCAAACTTGCGGGGACCCTTTGTAAGTGTTCTTTCGTTCTTTTCATTCGTTTTAGCGTTAAAGTCAAACTTTGTTTGACTTTCTGCATTGACCAGTTTATGGTCAATGCGAAGTTCGTTTGAACTTCATAACGTGAGCGTAATCACGATGGTTATAGTCCCTAGTGACTATACCTACTGATTACCACGTTATCTAGGCTCAGTGACGAGTCGTAGTTTCGGCCAAAATGCGCATTCTTGCGTATTTTGTAACCAAACTACTCTCAGGTATCAAAACCGTTTGTTTTGATACCAAACATGTTTTCTAAACTTAGTTAAGCATGTTTTAACATGCTTAGCTCGTCACTTTTAGTTTTGTGCTTGTCTAGGGTCGTAAGGGTAAGCGATCTAATCAATCGCTTATACTTTCGAACCCGACCCGTTTGGTCGATCATTAGGATCCGACCAAATACATTAGGTGACCATAGTTGTATAGGGAATAACCTTCCGAGGTTATACCTTATGGTCACGACGTTTAGTTAGTTGTATGATAGGTAGTTTATATGCCTTAGGTAAATTACCAAAATGCCCTTTTTACGCCAAAATTCATTTTAAGCATATGCAACATAACTTTTGATGTCTAAACTGATTTGGCAACAATATTAGACATGTTAAGGCATATTTTACTTATCATAGGGCTAGTTAGGCATTCCGAACGCGTTTTACGCGAACGACGCGTTAAAGTAGCATAAGCTACCTAAACGTGTCGTAATGGGTCGTAAGCACTTAGGTTAGATTTCATTTTAGTATGTAGGCTTTGTTAAACCACATTACATGAGTCCCCATACTCATTTGGTTTACGAGCCCTCATTCTATCCGATCTTCCGATTTAGGTCCGGTTTATTAATGTAGTTACCTATATTAGGTGTCGTTTGATTTCGTGATCTTCTAGCATTGCTTGGTGGTTATCCTAGGACTATTGAGCAATCTCAAGTGAGTACATAGACCCCTCTTTTACTGTTTTCCAAACATTTTGGGGTGAAACACATATGCCTACTTGTTATTTTCGTGCCTTTCATGTTTTCATATCATATGCTTGTTATGTTCATTAGTACTTTTATAGTGCATGATTTCATTATGTTTATGCTATGTATGTTCATCTAGTTCATACTTAGTACCTTGCTTTACATTACATTTCACGCTATGTATGTCCATTTAGTGCATACTTAGTGCATTATTTTACATCACATCACATGCTATGTATGTTCATCTAGTTCATACTTAGTACCTTGCTTTACATTACATTTCACGCTATGTATGTCCATTTAGTGCATACTTAGTGCATTATTTTACATCACATCACATGCTATGTATGTTCATTTATTGCATACTTAGTACATTTGTTATTCATCACATGTTTACATTTTGGTATGACATTTGGTTTGTTCAAATGGGACAATATACATTCATTAACATTGATCACGCTATTCGTTAGTAGGTAGTGGTACCATAGGAATTGACAACTCCCGTTCCTAACATCCTAGGTATGTTTGGATGGAAGGAATGACCGAATTCGATAAACATAACACAGATAAACCTTTAATTTGTTTAAAGGTCTATCACCACAGTCACAAGGCTTGAATGTATGCATTATAACATTACCGCATAGATGTTTGTATCAGTATAGCATGCTTTTGTTCCACAAAACATAACTTTGATTTAAACTATGTTTAATTCAATACCCTGTTTTTGTGCATTTTACCTATGGTTTAGTTGATATATTTCACTTACCACACATGATACTTTTGGATACACAATTCATGATTTACATTAAACATAAACATTTTGACATTGATATACACATTTAGTGAATTACATTAGACATAGACATTTTGATATGGTTTACACAATAACACTTGACAATTGATTTATACATGAACAAATTACAATGATGGTTGGTTTGGGCAAGTGATTTGAGTAACGAGGCGTGTGTAATATGATACAAGCATGGTGGATACGCCGCTGGTACTTCCTATATATAAGTGCTTGTATGATATTACATGTCGTAACGTTACTTAAATCATTTCAATATTTGACATATTACATTTTACAGAAACAACTTATTTTTCACAAGACATTGTCTTACAAAACAGTTTATTTTATTCAACTCATTTTACTCGGTTATTTTATTAACCATACACCTTTCTTTTATATAATCTGATTTTCTTATCGAGTTTTCATATGATTTGTAAAAGAAAACACTCAACAGGATTCATGGCTACTTTTTATTAAACAGTTTCTTTAAACTCAAGTCATGGATCCTATTTTCACAAAACCTATGTATCTCACAGGCATTTTTATGCTGACGTACCTATTTTCACATATGTTTCATGAGCAGGTGCATAGGTTTGATCGGGATGCACTAGGGTGGACTCGGGCCTTAGTGACATAAAAGAAGCAAGACTAGTTTAGTTAATGTTGTGTACTTTGTTTCCTTCGTTTATAAGACAATGTAACTCGCTTGTTTGATAAATAAAATATAACTTTGAATGCCATGGTTGTGAAACAATAATTCTGTTACAACACTCCCCGACGTTTCCGCCACGTGTTTCTCGTTTTACGTGGTCGGGGTGTGACAAGTGTGTTGTTATGTGATTATTCGCATTCAATATTGTTTCGTGATATTAATATTTGGTAATTGTTTAAAATCCAGATGGCCGACAACGCAAATCGGGAAAACCAGAATAAAGAAAACCAGATAAATAACAGTGCTATTCGACACATAGTAACCCAGGGAATTAGAGGTGCTATGCCAGCTATCATCCAAAATGTTAGAGAAGCAGATAATAATAACAGTAATAGCAGAAGTAAGCGAACACATACTGAACCAGAACACAACGTAAACAATGGACCCATACTTCAAGTGCCCATTCCAAAAAGAAGAAGAACCATGTCTTATGGTTGTTCTTACAAAGAATTCTGGTCCTGCAAACCAATAGAATTCTCGGGCAATGAAGAAGCCATTGCAGCTCTACGCTGGTTAGAAAAGACTGAAGCACTCTTAAAAATAAGCAAGTGCGCAGAAGAAGATAAGATAATGTTTGCTTCCAATCTGTTTAAGAATGCAGCTCTAGAATGGTGGAACACTATCATCCAGACTAGGGGAAGTGATAGAACTTATAATATGGAATGGATTGAGTTTAAGAACATGGTGGAAAGGAAATTCTATCCTCCTAATGAAAAGGAGCAGATAGCTAATAAATTCTTAAACCTTAGAATGACTGGAGTAGACAGCAAGGGTTACACTACTACATTCTTTGAATATGCTAGAATAGTGCCAACCCTAGCATCACCAGAACCAGTGTTAATCTCCCGTTACATCTGGGGATTAATTGGTGAAATTAGACATGTAGTCAAGGGAGCTAGACCACAAACCATAGAAGAAGCTACAGAACTAGCTAATACCTTGACTGATGAACTAGTACGTACACAAGAAGAAAACCAAAGAAAGAATCTAGCCCAAAGGCTTACCCAGGAATTTCGCTACAGTAATTCCAACCATGGGAAAACATAGGTTCTACCTCTACACCCTATTGTAAGGCTGGTAAGAGGAAGCATTCAGGAAGATGCTCCACCTACTGCAACTTTTGCAAGATACCGGGACACAAGGAAGAAGACTGCAGGAAGAAACCCAGCAATGGAGTATGTTTCAACTGTGGAGAAAAATGACATATCAGGATGAACTGCCCAAAACTAGCTTCAGCTACGAACAACATGACTACTAAGAATGCTAGGGCATTTGTTCTAACAACTGAAGAAGCAAAAATGATTCCGGACATGATTACCGGTACGTTTTTAGATAATGATGTTTTTGCGAAAGTATTATTTGACTCTGGTGTCACGGCCCCCGTTCCGGTTTTACCCGGTCTAGAAGCCGCGAGACAGAAAACCCGTGGTATTGGTGTTTAATTTGGCAGCGGAAATATTTACAGGATCGTTTAACTGAAAATGCCCAATTATTTTATTTCACATTTTTGGGACAACCCCCGTAGTTTACAATAAAGGAATTTCACTAGGAAATTCCCTGGTTACAAAAACATGTTTATTAATTATTTACTGAGCCACTTTCTTCAAGCTGTACTGCAACGCGGCACTTTTCCTGGTTCACAGTAAATCACCTGAAACATGTAAAAAAAATTTTTTATCAGCGGGGAAATACTGGCGAGTCATTCAATTTGCACAAAACGACACATTGTTACAATTTACAGCATTAAGGTTTTTATATTTGCCCCTATCTTATAATTAGCTGGTTCAGCTATCACTCAACCGAATCTATGACTATGGACATATCATTAATTAGGCTCGCCCACCTAAAGTGATAATCGTTAGTAGTAATGTGCACAAAACCCCCACATACTGCCAGTAATTAAAGATTAGCAAAGACTTAATCACTGCAAAGTATAACTTTGAAAACATTTAGGATTTTGTAAAGCAATTTAATAAAAAGAGAATGACTCACATTGCAAATTTAGTTGGACAGAACTTTGCCTACTGATTTAGCCTCCTAACCTAGTTAAAATAACAATGCACACGAAACTAGGTTAGTAACTTAATACAACATTTACGATAAGCTCACGAAATCAAAACCCTCACGACGAATGACAAAGTATAGCCCGGATTCGGGCAGCACTTAAACATCCATCGGATCGGTTTCAATCGACCAGACATTGTATCGTAGCAATGATCGAGTTATTACCCTGTAATCGTAGCAGCGTATCGATCCTAAAACACTTGTTTATAAGCAGAATGTTTGCTGTTTTGAAAAATTTTTCGAACACAGATGAAAGCCCCATGCATGTCCAATTTATAGCTGAAAAATGAGTCTCTCGTGGCCCGCGTAAACCTTAAGGGAATCTTACGCGGCCCGCGAGGGCCACCCTAGCTACGGATAGGGCTACCGTGTCACGCCGTAGGTCTGCCACGTTTCAGACACGTGGCTGGAAGCTTATCCGGAGATTTCACCAAGCTGTCGCGCCCCGCGTAAGCTTGGCTTAAACCTTAGGCGGCCCGCGAGCGACCAATAAAATTTGATTTTCTTGGTTTTTCACAAGGATTAGGGTTTTAGGGGTCCGGGATTCTACTTATGGAGTGTTGTGAGACATTTTTGCAGGTCCTTACATCCTCCCCACCTTATTTAAAATCTCGTCCTCGAGATTTACTGAAACAGGTAAGGGTACTTTCGCTTTATTTCTGATTCCAGTTCCCATGTATACTCAGGTCCTCTTTTTGAATCCCACTTTACTTTGACAAGCACCAATCTTTTGTGCTTGAGGAACTTAATCTTTCTATCTTCTATTTGGAGTAGCTTCTCAATATATTTTAGCTTTTCATTTACCTCTATATCTTGAAGAGGTACTACTAGGGATTCATCAGATAGACACTTCTTGAGATTAGATACATGAAACACGTCATGTACCCCGGCTAGCTCTTCTGGTAGTTGTAAGCGATAGGCAACTGGACCTATCTGCTGGATCACTGGGAATGGTCCTATGTACCTTGGACTTAACTTTCCCTTCTTACCGAACCGAACTACTCCTTTCCAAGGAGAAACTTTCAACAGTACTTTGTCTCCAACTTGAAATTCTAACGGCTTGCGTCGATTGTCTGCATAACTCTTCTGGCGATCTCGAGCCGTTTTCAGTCTTTCCTTGATTTGAGTTATCTTGTTGGTGGTTTCCTGTACAATCTCGGGACCTGATAACTGGCTTTCTCCTATTTCTGCCCAGCAAACTGGAGTTCGGCACTTTCGTCCATATAGTGCTTCAAATGGGGCAGCCTCGATGCTTGCATGGTAACTATTGTTATAGGAGAATTCTATTAACGGTAAGTGGTCGTCCCAGTTTCCACCGAAGTCTATAACACACGCTCTGAGCATGTCTTCTAAAGTTTGGATCGTCCTTTCACTTTGTCCATCTGATTGGGGATGGTATGCAGTGCTTAAATTTAGTCGCGTCCCCATTGCTTCATGGAAACTTGTCCAGAAATGTGAAGTGAATCGACTATCCCTATCTGACACAATGGAGAGTGGGACTCAATGTAAGGATACTATTTCATCTACGTACAACTTTGCTAACCTTTCCATGCTAAAGGTTTCCTTTATTGGCAGGAAATGAGCGGATTTGGTTAATCAATCTACAATCACCCAGATTGCATCGTTACCTTTCCTGTTTTTGGGCAACTTAGTAACAAAGTCCATTGTTATCAGTTCCCACTTCCATACAGGCATTTCTAACTGTTGAAGTAGACCGGAAGGTTTCTGGTGTTCTGCCTTAACTTGTGAACAAGTTAGGCACTTAGAAACATATCTAGCTATGTCCTTCTTCATTCCTACCCACTAGAAATTATTTCTTAAATCTTGGTACATTTTGTTATTACCAGGATGCATCGTATACCGGGATTTGTGGGCTTCTTCTAAAATCTTATCTCTTAAATTTCCTTGCTTAGGTACCCAAATCCTTTTCTTATGGAATCTCCAAATTCCATCAGTCCCTTGTTCTAGTTCCTTTATTCGTCCTTTCATTCCTTCAGCATCATCCTGGATTGCTGTTTCCTGAATGTTCTTCAGTTGTTCCATTAAATCTAATTGTAAACTTAATCTAAGAGCACGGACTCGTCTTTTTTTTTTCTCATGATACTTATGACTTAGGGCATCTGCTACTACATTTGCCTTTCCTTCGTGATATTGGATATCACAATCGTAGTCACATAGAATTTCCATCCATCTCCTTTATCTCATGTTTAATTCTTTTTGTCCAAATATGTATCTTAAGCTCTTATGATCTGTATAAACGGTAAACTTACTTCCATACAGATAATGTCTCCAAATCTTAAGGGAAAAAATTATTGCTCCTAACTCTAAGTCATGAGTCGTATAATTCTCCTCGTGCTTTTTCAATTGCCTGGAGACATATGCAATTACCTTTTTGCGTTGCATCAACACACATCCTAACCCTAGTTTAGAAGCGTCACAGTAAACTTCAAAATCTTCTGTCCCTTCTGGTAAAGCAAGAATTTGGGTGTTTGTTAATCTTTGCTTCAAGATCCTAAAGGCCTCTTCTTGCTTGGGTCCCCATTCAAACTTAACTGTTTTACAGGTTAACTTAGTTAATGGCACAACTATCTTAGAAAAATCTTTAATGAATCGCCTATAGTATCCAGCTAATCCTGGAAAACTTCTAACTTCCGTAGCTGATTGTGGGACCTTCCACTTGGTGACTGCTTCTATCTTGGAAGGATCTACGTGGATACCTTCGTGATTCACCATGTGTCCTAAGAATTGCACCTCCTGTAGCCAAAATTCACACTTCGAGAATTTGGCATAAAGCTTTTCCTTTCTTAACAAGGTTAAGAGTGCATGCAGGTGCTCACAATGCTCGTTCTGGATTTTGGAATAAATAAGTATATCGTTGATGAAGACAATCATGAATTTATCCAAATTCGGTTTACAGATCCTATTCATCATGTCCATGAATGCTGCAGGGGCATTCGTTAATCCGAAGGGCATGAATGTAAACTCGTAATGACCATACCTAGTCCTGAAGGCAGTTTTAGGTATGTCTTCTTCTTGTACCTTCAACTGATGGTATCCGGAGCGCAAGTCTATCTTAGAGAAATATCTAGCTCCTTGAAGTTGATCGAAAAGATCATCAATCCTAGGTAATGGGTATCGATTCTTAATTGTAACATTATTCAATTCCCTATAATCAATACACATTCGCATCGAACCATCCTTCTTTTTCACAAACAACACCGGTGCTCCCCACGGGGATAAACTAGGTCGTATGAATCCTTTGCTTAATAATTCATCTAACTGCCTTTTCAATTCTAACATTTCGGTGGGTGCTAACCGATAAGGTGCCGTAGCTATCGGAGTAGTTCCAGGAATTAGATGAATTCTAAACTCTACTTCCCTATCGGGTGGTAGTCCAGGTAGCTCTTCAGGGAATACATCTGGGTATTCTGATACTACTGGAATTTCCTTGAGTTCCTTACTTTTAGGGTTGATGATTACCGAAATCATATACACCATTCCTTGTTTTCGTTCATAACTAGCAACTTTCATTACTGAAATGAACCTCATTGGTTTTCGCGGCTTATCTCCTGTAACCGCAATTACCTCTCCTGCGGTTGTATGAATTTCTATGGAATTTTTATCACAGAGGATTCGAGCATGGTTGGCTACTAACCAATCCATTCCTAACACAACGTCGAATCCTGCTAAATTCATAGGCAATAGGTTTGCAGAAAATTTATGGCCTGAAAGTTCTATCTTTTCTTCTTGCAAAACCTTATCTATATTAACAGAATTTCCCTCTGCCGTTTCTACCTTATAAATTTGCCTGAGTTTGGTTAAAGGTTGCTTAAGAGCTTGGCAGAACGAAGTATTTATGAAACTTTGGTTTGCACCAGAGTCAAATAATACTTTTGCATAGATATCATTTACAAGTACCAGCTATCACATCGGGAATCAGTTCTGCTTCTTGCGTGGTTAGCAGGAAGGCTCTTGCATTTTTCTTATTAGTAGCTCCATCAGTCGTTTTTTCCTTGTTGTCAGTTGGCTTGACCAATTTAGGACATTCTGGTCTAAAATGTCCAGCTTCGTCGCAATTGTAGTAGATCTTTGATTTCTTCTTGCATTCCTCCTCTCGGTGACCCGGAATTTTGCTGAAATTACAATTTTCCTTACATTTTCCAAAATGTTTCTTTTTACAATTTCCGCAGAATGGCGGGGTGGAAGATTGTCCAGTCCCCTTTCTCTTGAAATTACTATTATTACCCACACGAAACCCTTGGGTAATCTTTTAGGCCAATTCCTTTTTCCGGTTTTCTTCTCTTGTACGTACCAGCCCGTCGGTTAAGGTGTTGGCTAATTCCACCGCATCGTCAATTATGCGGGGTCTCGCAGCGTTGACGATATCACGGATTTCACTAATTAAACCCCGAATATAGCGAGAAATAAGTACCGGTTCTGGCGAAGCCAAAGTTGGTACAATTCTGGCATACCCGAAAAATTTCGAGGTATACCCTCGACAGCCAACATCCACCATCCGGTGGTTCAGGAACTTGTTTGTCATTTGTTCATTTTCATAGCCGGGACAAAATTTTCTTTCCACCAATTCCTTGAATTCTTCCCAACTCATGGCGTAAGCCACGTCACTTCCTTTTGCATGCAGCACCATGTTCCAGCATTCTAATGCCTCTTCCTTGAAAAGGTGGGAAGCATACATCACCTGATCTTCTTCCGCACATTTACTTATTTTAATCACTGCTTCGGTTTTCTCTAACCAATGCAGTGCGACAGTTGCCCCTTCATTACCTGCAAATTCAGTTGGCTTACAGGAAAGAAATTCTTTGTAAGTGCAACCAGTCGTTGCCACTTTCATTCTCTTAAGAAATGGGGCTTGAACCGCGTTATTATTATTATTACCGCCCCCGTTGACACTGTTACTAAAGTTATTGTCGCGGGTGCGTTTGCTGTGGTTAGCTTGTGAAGGTTCAACGGGATTTCTAGCAGCAGCGATGATTGCTGGGATAGCATTAGCTATTCTCTGAGCAACGATATTCTCAGTATCTTGCCTATTAAGAAATTGGTCTTCATTATTTTGTTCAGATTGGTTAACTTGGTTTGCCGGTTGGTTTTCCACGTTTTCCATCTGAATCATGAACCATATATACAAATTATTGCCACAAAATAGATAGCGACCAAACACATAACAGGGCAATCACACATAATCAAGTCAACACATATAGCCAAAATTGTCGACCTTGCGACTTTATATTTTGTATATATTAGTATGCATCGATACACACCATTTATTTTACAAAAGTTTTATTTTATTTATTATTATACAATATTATATTATTACTATTATTATATTGTTTTTATATTATTATTACACAACCACATCGCCACCGTCAGCTGGCCTTTCAGAAACGACGCTCCCTCTCGTCGTATTTCCATGAGATCTTCTCCCCCACTTCCCGAATCCTATTTCCTGTGTCTACTAGTTCCTCGCCATAGTGGCGGAGTTCAGCTAAGTTTTCTGTGCTCATATGTGGGTATGGTGCAGGTTCAGGATCAAACTGTGGAAAATAAACATTAGGATTATTCATGAAATTCTGAAATTGCCAGTCACTCGTCCACCATTCCTCCAATTCTCCGGGTAGAAGTTGGTGGTTGACAATAGGGTCCAGAATAGCGGGTTCCAAATTAATTAGAAGTTGTGATTGGGTTGGGAAATTGACAAGGGTCTCGTCGGCTAGTCCGATGAGGTCACAGTTTGCAAGTTTGCGATCAAGTTCTTCCCAAGGCGGCATCTTCTGGGCCTGACCCGAGCTTTCCCTTATCTCTTTTCCCTTTCCTTTGTCTTTTGGATCCTCCGTCTTTTTCACCTTTTGGACAGGTGGCTTCTTCCTTCGTCCACGTTTCCAGTCCAGGATTCTTCTCCTCTTTTTAGGCTTGGGTTTATCCTGGGACTGGGCCTGGGACACTGGTGGCTCCTCAGTATCTGCTTGATAGCCGGCTTGGATTCCTGTTGTATCCATATCGGTGGTATGGATAGTAAAGTTTCGGAGTGCCTTCGACAGTTCATTCATGCTGTTAGCACACATGAAGAAATACACAATTTCAAGTTATAATTTTATTTATTAAATTAAATTTTCACAGAATCACAGAATGGCAATTTGGAAAATTAAGTATTTCTAAATACTTAATTGGCTTAGTTCAGTGGCTCTGATACCACCTTTTTCTGTCACGGCCCCCGTTCCGGTTTTACCCGGTCCAGAAGCCGCGAGACAGAAACCTGTGGTATTGGTGTTTAATTTGGCAGCGGAAATATTTACATGATCGTTTAACTGAAAAAGCCCAATTATTTTCTTTCACATTTTTGGGACAAACCCCGTAGTTTACAATAAAGGAGTTTCACTAGGAAATTCCATGGTTACAAAAACATGTTTATTAATTATTTACTGAGCCACTTTCTTCAAGCTGTACTGCTACACGGCACTTTTCCTGGTTCACAGTAAATCACCTAAAACATGTAAAAAAAAATTTATCAGTGGGGAAATACTGGCGAGTCATTCAATTTGCACAAAACGACACATTGTTACAATTTACAGCATTAAGGGTTTTTATATTTGCCCCTATCTTATAATTAGCTGGTTCAGCTGTCACTCGACCGAATCTATGATTGTGGACATATCACTAATTAGGCTCGCCCACCTAAAGTGATAAATCGTTAGTAGTAATGTGCACAAAACCCCCACATACTGCCAGTAATTAAAGATTAGCAAAGACTTAATCACTGCAAAGTATAACTTTGAAAACATTTAGGATTTTGTAAAGCAATTTGATAAAAAGAGAATGACTCACATTGCAAATTTAGTTGGACAGAACTTTGCCTACTGATTTAGCCCCGTAACCTAGTTAAAATAACAATGCACACGAAACTAGGTTAGTAACTTAATACAACATTTACGATAAGCTCACGAAATCAAAACCCTCACGACGAATGACAAAGTATAGCCCGGATTCGGGCAGCACTTAAACATCCATCGGATCGGTTTCAATCGATCGGACATTGTATCGTAGCAGTGATCGAGTTATTACCCTATAATCGTAGCAGCGTATCGACCCTAAAACACTTGTTTATAAGCAGAATGTTTGCTGTTTTGAAAAATTTTTCGAACACAGATGAAAGCCCCATGCACGTCCAATTTATAGCTGAAAAATGAGTCTCTCGTGGCCCCCGTAAACCTTAAGGGAATCTTACGCGGCCCTCGAGGGCCACCCTAGCTACCGCTAGGGCTGCCGTGTCACGCCGTAGGTCTGCCATGTGTCAGACATGTGGCTGGAAGCTTATCCGGAGATTTCACCAAGCTGTCGCGCCCCGCGTAAGCTTGGCTTAAACCCTACGTGGCCCGCGAGCGACCAATAAAATTTGATTTTCTTGGTTTTTCACAAGGATTAGGGTTTTAGGGGTCCGGGATTCTACTTACGGAGTGTTGTGAGACATTTTTGCAGGTCCTTACATCTGGTGCGAACCAAAGTTTTATTAATACTTCATCTTGCAAACTTCTCAACCAACCATTAACTAAACTCCAGCAAGAATGTTTAGTAGAGACAGTAAATGGAGAATCCATTAAGATTACTGAAATCTTGCAGGGAGCAAGAATAGAAATTTTAAACCAAAGTTTTATTGCTAATCTTTACCCAATGAATCTGGCGGGATTTGACATTGTATTAGGAATGGGTTGGGTGGTAGCCAATAAAGCCAGTATTCTATGTGATCAAAAGTCAATCCAAGTAAATTCACCAAAAGGTGAAAACATCACAATTAAAGGACATAAACCGTCTCGATCCGTAAAATTCATCTCTGTAATGAAAACTACAAGTTGTGCAAGAAAAGAATCAATAGTGTATATGATTTCCATAATCATTAACACTAAAGGAAATGAATTAAAAGATATTCCTGTAGTATCTCAATTTTCAAATGTCTTTCAAGAAGAATTACCAGGACTAACCCCAGACAGGGAAGTTGAATTCAGGATCCATCTGCTACCAGGAACAGCACCAATTACCAAAGCACCCTACCGTTTGGCACCCGCAGAAATGCAAGAATTAAAGAAACAGTTAGACGAACTGTTAGAAAAAGGATTTATACAGCCAAGCTCATCACCATGGGGAGCACTGATCTTGTTTGTCAAGAAGAAAGACGGATCAATGCGTATATGCATTGATTACCGTGAATTGAATAAGGTCACGATTAAAAATCGGTACCCATTACCGAGAATCGATGATTTATTTGATCAATTACAAGGAGCTCGTTTTTTCTCTAAAATCGATTTATGCTCAGGATATCATCAATTAAAGGTACAGGAAGAGGACATTCCTAAGACCGCTTCATTTGGTTTAACCAATGCCCCAGCCGCGTTTATGGACATGATGAACCGAATATGTAAGCCATATTTGGATAAATTCATAATTGTCTTTATAGATGATATTCTAATTTACTCTAAGAGTCAAGAGGAACATGCATCACATCTGCATACACTTTTAAATTTACTGAGAAAAGAAAAGCTCTATGCTAAATTTTCAAAATGTGAATTTTGGTTAAAAGAAGTGCAGTTTCTTGGACATTTAGTTAACCATAAAGGGATTCATGTGGATTCCACCAAGATCGAAGCCATTACTAAATGGAAAGTCCCTGAATCACCAACCGAGTTTAGAAGTTTTCTAGGATTGGCCGGTTATTATAGAAGGTTTATTCAAGATTTTTCCAGAATAGCCATTACCTTAACAAAGCTAACCTATAAGTCTATTAAGTTTGAATGGGGACCAAAACAAGAAGAAGCCTTTAGAATTCTTAAGCAAAGACTAACCAACGCACCCATACTAGCGTTACCAGAAGGAACTGAAGACTTTGAAGTCTATTGTGACGCTTCTAAGTTAGGATATGGATGTATGTTGATGCAATGCTAAAAGGTTATAGCCTATGCGTCTAGACAACTTAAGAATCATGAAGAAAATTTTACAACCCATGATTTAGAGTTAGGAGCTATAATTTTAGCCCTTAAGATATGGAGACACTATTTATATGGAAATAAATTTGTTGTCTTCACTAATCATAAGAGTTTAAGGTACATTTTTGGGCAAAAAGAGCTGAATATGAGACAAAGACGCTGTATGGAATTTCTTAGTGATTATGATTGTAATATCCAGTATCATGAAGGAAAGGCTAACGTAGTTGCTGATGCTTTAAGTCGAAAGTATCATGAAAAGTCAAAAAGAGTACGTTCTCTTAAATTAAATCTGCAGATAGATTTAAATGAACAAATTAGAGAAATACAAGAATCAGTAATCAAGAATGATACTGAAAAACTAAAGGGAATGATTAAGGATTTAGAACAAGGAATAGATGAAATTTGGAGATTCCATAAGAAAAGAATGTGGATACCTAAACTAGGAAACCTACGCCACCAAATATTAGAGGAAGCCCATAAGTCTAAGTATACGATGCATCCTGGAAATGATAAGATGTATCAAGACTTAAGAAAGAATTACTGGTGGATAGGAATGAAAAAGGATATAGCAGCTTATGTTGCTAAGTGTCTAACCTGTTCACAGGTTAAAGCAAACATCAGAAACCCTCAGGTTTGTTGCAGCAATTGGAAATGCCAGTATGGAAATGGGAACTAATAACAATGGACTTTGTTACCAAATTACCCAAGACACGAAAAGGTAATGATACAATCTGGGTGATTGTAGATAGGTTAACTAAGTCTGCTCATTTCATACCAATGAAGGAATCATTTGGTATGGAACAGTTAGCCAAATTGTATGTAAATGAAATAGTGTCATTACACGGTATTCCTTTATCTATTGTTTCTGATAGAGATAGCCGTTTTACCTCTCATTTTTGGACAAGTTTCCAAAAAGCAATGGGAACCAAGCTAAATCTAAGCACCGCTTATCATTCACAAACGGACGGACAAAGCGAAAGGACAATTCAAACAATGGAAGATATGCTTAGAGCTTGTGTAATTGATTTCGGAGGAAATTGGGACGATCACTTACCATAAATAGAATTTTCTTACAATAACAGCTATCATACCAACATCAATGCTACGCCATTCGAAGCACTTTATGGACGAAAGTGCCGAACTCCAGGTTGTTGGGCAGAAATTGGAGAGAAGCAATTATCTGGGCCTGAAATAGTACAAGAAACAACAGACAAGATTATTCAAGTTAAGGAAAGACTGAAAGCAGCACGCGATCGACAAAAGAGTTATACTGATAACAGGCGAAAACCATTGGAATTTCAAGTCGGAGATAAGGTTTTATTAAAAGTCTCTCCTTGGAAAGGACTGGTCAGATTCATCAAAAGGGGAAAGCTAAGTCCCAGGTATGTTGGACCGTTTGATATTATCAGAAAAATAGGACATGTAGCTTATCAGCTACAACTGCCAGAGGAAATGGCAGGAATACATGATGTATTTCATGTATGCAATCTCAAAAAGTGTTTAGCTGACAAATCACTGGTAGTACCTCTTAAGAATATAAAGGTAAATGAAAAGCTTATGTTTGTAGAAAAGGCTCTGCAAATTGAAGATAGGAAAGTTAATAATCTCAAGCACAAGAGATTAGTTCTAGTCAAAGTGAAATGGGATTCCAAGAGAGGAGCAGAGTACACTTGTGAGCTTGAATCAGAGATGCAAAAGAAATGCCCACACCTGTTCCAGTAGACCTCGAGGACGAGTTCTAAAACAAGGTGGGGAGGATATGACAACCCTCCTAAATTATTTTCGACACCCCTAATATATTTATAACATCCCTATATGTCTCAAAATATACCCCGTATACGAGAACCGGTCCCTAATACCTTTAATTTTAGAAAAATAAAATAAAAACAATTTTTAAAGGTTTCTAGCGGGCCGCGAAGACATCCTCTTCGTCTTACGCGGGCCGCGACAGGTTAAGATCAGGGCGCACCCCTGAGCTGCCACGTGGCAACCTGGTGTCGCGCCTAGTGGCTGAATCAGCCAAGCTAGGGCCTATCCTAGCTGGCCTCGCGGGCCGCGAAGCCCTTAGCGGACTTCTTCGCGGGGCTCGACAAACCTGAAATCAGGCCCTATAAATTGAGACGATCGGCCTTCAGTTTTCGTTGCTCAAATTCGAATTCTCTCTCTCTTTTCTGAAGAATAGGAATTATATTCGGATATTATACCCCCTAATTAACGAAGTTCTGCCCCGTTGTAAGTATTATAACCCCCGGTTATGTATTAGATACGCTACCTGATTGATCTAGTGCTCCCTAACGGCTGTCGAGGATCTGCCCGACGTAGTCGTTGGAGTTCTGTCTCAGGGAGGGTATAACTAATGTAAATATTGGGTTATTATACTAACGCGTGTGCATTGTTTAATTAATAGATTATAACCAGGAAAAACACCAGGAAAAGTCTAAACTAGCAATGTGAGTAATCTCCTTTTTGCAAACTGTTTTTACAAAACCTCAATTGTTTTACATTATGATTAACAGTGATTGAGTATTTGTAATTCTACAATTATCGTCGGTATGTTGGGGTTTTGTATACAAAATTTGTTACTACACTGTGAGTAGTAACATGACCACAAGTCGGGTTGACAGTACCGTGGGTGGTAATTAAAGTAAGAATTGGAAACAAATATAATTGCGAGATCGCCCTCAATACTGTAAAATGATAAAACATGTTTTGATTAAACTGGGATTCACTCACCAGTATTTCCCACTGACAAATGTTTTTAAACGCGTTTCAGGTAACAAAATGTGAAAGCCAAAATAGAAGCCAGCTGGAGAGCACTGAAGGCTTGGAAAAATGTGGCTATAAAAGTTACCTAAATAAAGACGATGTTTTAAATTTAATAAAATAGGGTTTATCCCTATAAACATGTTTGTAATAGAAAATTAGTTGTTACCCATGTGTTTATTAATATGAAAATTGTGGTATATTTTTACTCTGATAAAATATTTCCTAACTACGGTACTGATGAAAATTCCGCTGCCAAATAATGATAACACTGATACCACCATCTCTGAGTAGGCCGCGTCCGCCCGCCTCCCGAGGCAGGGGTTGGGGGTTGCGACAATACCCTCCACCTTAGCTACCAAAATAAATTATACCGTTATAACTTAGGCCAGGCGGGGCGGTCCGTGATGGACGCCGGCCACGAGTGATGGCATCACGAACACCGCCGCCTCCATGGTGGTCACGCGTTATTTTTGAAACGCGTTGAATCCTTCACGCGTTGAAAAGTTTGAAAAATCCGAACGTTGCTTGATTTTTTACCGTTATTCAACGGTTAAATTCAATTAAAAAAAAAACCTTTAAACCCTTTTATCTATTTATATCTCCATTTTAAACCATTTTACACACACCAATCTACATATTTAAACCATTTTAAACCCATTTCACACAATCTACATCTTTCTCAAATGGATTTCCCTACGGATTCGACGTTTCCGATGTCTAGCGATAGCGATACCGAGTCATCTTCCGACAATGAGACGCTAAAATATTTTGTGTCGGTGTATAACGAACTTGATGCCGAGTCGTCCCGCCCAAAGAAGAAGATGGTAGACTGTGATCGTATACGTGCCAACGAAGTGTTGATGAACAATTATTTTGTGGAAAATCCGCTCTACAATGCCGAAATGTTTAGAGATCGGTTTCGTTTACCCAAAGAATTATTTTTAAAGATTGTTGGAGACATCGAAGCAAGCGAGGAATGGTTTCAAGAAGGTTACGATGCGAGAGGCAAACCAAGTTTCACGCCGATACAAAAATGCACGTCCGCCATTCGCCAACTAGCGACAGGTAACCCTCCCGATCAATATGATGAATACCTAGCTATGTCGGCCAGAACTTCACGTGAATGTTTGCAATTTTTTTGCAACGCGGTCATTAAGTTGTATGCTAAAGAGTTTTTACGTAAACCGACGAGCCACGACATCTCACGTATTTACGCCGCACATGAGGCTAGATGGCATTTTCCCGGGATGCTCGGTAGCATCGATTGTACACATGTCGAGTGGAAAAATTGTCCAAGAGAGTTGCGAGGGGCGTATGTTAGGGGAGACATAAAAAGACCAACCATCATACTAGAAGCGGTGGCGTCAAATGATTTATGGATTTGGCATTCGTATTTCGGTGTTCCAGGTTCAAACAACGACATCAATGTGTTGCACACGTCGACGTTGTTTCAAACCGTAACGGATGGTACCGCACCTTCCTCTCCTTTCTATGTTAACGGGCGACATTACAAACGAGGCTTTTTTCTTGTTGATGGTATCTACCCGTCATGGTCTGTTTTTGTGAAAGCCCCATCATTTCCTGTCGAGCCTAAAGAAATCGTGTTCAAAAAATTGAAAGAATCGGCAAGAAAAGATATTGAGATGGCATTTGGTGTTTTAAAGGGTAGATGGGGTATACTACACCGACCGGTTCGTGTGACGAACAAGAAAGCAATACATAGCATAGTGTATGCATGTATCATATTGCACAATATGATAATCAAAGAAGACGGACGTGCAATATCCCCGGATTGGGTGCCGGATCCTCCTACACAAGTTTAAGTTTCACAAAATATCCATCTAGAATTACGTAAGGAAGAAACTCACTTTCGGTTGAGTTACGATTTAATCGAACTAGTTGGTTCTCTAGGTTTAGAGTTTCATGAGTCGGACGAGGAGTAGGTTTTTTTTTAATTTGTAGCCTAAAATATTTCTAGTGTGTTAAATTGAAGTAGTATGTTTTAATTTAATGGAAATTTATAAATTTAGTGTTTTATTGTTAATTTCTAATTTAAAATAAAAAATTAGTGAGTGATGGAATTCTATCACTAGTAACCACCCCCACTACATTTCTATCACTAGTTATAGAATATTGGGTGATGACATGGCATGAGTTGATTGGATATTGAGAGTGATACAATTCTATCACTAGTGACCACCTCTCATCTCCTTACAAATACCCTAACTAACCCGTACCCGTATCCAAGTCGGGTCATCCTATCTTCAAAAATTCCGGCACCGACGACCACCGTCATCGAAGATGCTTACGTGGCAGTCCAACTTTCCGGTAATCAGTCAAACATCACGGATTATACGCTTTGGAAAAACCGTAACTCCGGTGGTGGCGTTTTCTTCTTCCTCTCATATTCATCAACGATCCCTCAGGTACAAATTATTTGATTGAAAATGTTCGTTTAAGCCCTAATTTGTTCAACCTAAAGAAATTGACGGTTATTAAACCAAAACCTAAATTGAAGAATAATTTTGCAACATAATGAAACAGTATTAGAATAACTGATTAGTTAATATGATGATGTTCATGTGTAGATATGCAGTGCTTGGTGCTGGATTTGCTGGATTGTCAGTAGCATGGCACTTGTTAGAAGTATACACTCATTCTCTATCTCTATATACATCTGAATTCTGATAATTAGATGAATTCAGTGCAGAATATTAGCATCACGTTTGTGTTTTAAATAATAGCCAAACAACCAAATCACAAGTAAGAATATTGGTTTTATTTATTTTGAGAAAACAATAATATTCTGCTTAGGATGTCTTTTAGTTCAACTTTACTGCAAATCAATGTTTTAAAAACCGGTAAATACCGGCCGGTTATACCGGTATTACCGCTTCCAGATGTAAATCCGGTACGAAACACCCCGGTAAATAAGTGAAACGGCATAAGGTTTGTACCGGCGGTAAAATCCGGTATACTAGTTTTAAACGTAATACCGGTACCGGCCTAGGGTTGTTTTAGTTTGGGTTGTTGTTTATTTTTATTATATATGTTACTTATCTTACGTAATTTTTGTATATTATGATTATTCGTAACTAAAACTTCTTACTTAATATTGTATGAGGATGGTGATAATAGTGAATTTATCTTTTATGCGATCGTGAACTTGATGTATTTAACACTCAGATGACTTAAACATATCGTACACTTTCATTTAAAAGCGCTTGTTAGAAAATTGAATGATTTTTTATTATCTTTTGGATTATTTTTTTATTATGGATTAACTTTTGGATCATCTTTTAATATGTAATCATGCATTTTTTTATTAACTTTTGAGTCGATGTTGTAATTTATAAAATTATAAAGCTAACTAGCTAACCTGGTTGAACCTCGCGGTATAACCTGGTTCAACCGGTTGAACCATTTTTAGCCTAATCCGGTTTGATTTAAAAACCGGTTTTTAAAACATTGCTGCAAATAATTAATAGTTAGTAGTTAATAAAAATTCAAACTGTCTCCCACTATCAGGGAGTGCAAGTGGCCCATGTGAACCCAATTTGCATTTTTATTTCATTTCTTTATTTTGCCATTTGCTTTTGTAATACGGAGAGTAAACATTTGCTAATCATTATATGAAGTTTTAGTGAATGAAGTTTTAATTTTTTTATTTTTTTAACGGCAAACGATACTTTTATTCCATACCAAAATTACATCAGAAAATTTTCAAATGGTTAGTAAGAAACTAACCAACCATCTGAAAAACAAAACACACCAAAATACATATAAAAGAAACTAACCAAATTCGAACCTAAGCCAATTATTCCACTCCAGGTTTGTTTTCCTTCCTTTGTTTTTTATCAATAAGAATGATGTAGCCTGTACTTCACCAAAAATTGCCTCTGAGTTCACTCTTTTCCCTCTAAAGATGTGTTCATTCCTTGCCTTCCAAATGGTCCAACACGTTGTTAAGATTATTGATTTTACGAGGCTTCTTTTCCATCCATCCATAGAGCTATGTTTGTAGAATTCCAATAAATTTTTCATGTTGAATGCGCAAATGTGTTGAATTTTACACCATCTACTCACTTTATACAAAGTGTGACACGACGTAACAAGCCGTAAATAAATGATCCGCATCTTCTTCTTGTTCACCACAAAGTTTACATGTCGCTGAGCCTTGTAATATTCCCCGTTTCTTTAAACCGCCCAAAGTTGCTAATCGGTTTTGTATACCTCGCCAACCGAAAATGTTTACCTTCTTTGGCACCCCTTTATCCCAATCGTAAGGATAGAAAGGAACTGCATATCTATGTAAAACTGATCGGAAAGATGATACAGAGAACGATCCATCTTTTGCCGGTGTCCACACCCACTTGTCCGGGTCTGATGTCAATCCAACCGCTCTTAACATGTCCGCAAGTTGTTGTAGTTCTTCAAGTTTTGATGCTGAAGATGGAATTATTCTCCATGCCCACTCCGTTAGTCTAGCTTACACCGACGCGCGTTTATGTCTCTCTAGCCCAAAGAGTTCCGGAAATCGCTCCTTTAATGGTCCTTCCCCAACCCACCAACCCACCAATCCAACCAAAATCTTATATTTTTCCCATTCCCCACCACACCTTTAATTAATTGTCCAATATTTAAATTATAAGAATTGATTTCATTACCCACTTTTACTATCCCATTCCAAGTACCGGCAATACCTTCTTTAACAGGTAGATAAGATGATAAATGTGAATGATTATGAATTGCCGATATTGTTTTTCCCCATAAACTATCTTTCTCGTGTTTGAACCGCCACCACCATTTTGAGATTAAACTGATATTCATGTCTCTGAGAGACCCCAGCCCAAGGCCACCCTTTTCTGTGGGACCAATTACCTTTTCCCAACAAACCCACGCCATTTTTTTATTTTTCGTCATTACCTCCCTAAAAGAACCTCCGACGGAGGGCCTCAAGCTCATCCAAGACACCTTTCGAGGCCTTGAACAAGGAGAAAAAAAATACAATGGGAGGCTGTCCAGAGCTGCTTTCAAAAGAGTTAATCTCCCCCCACTTGAGAGTGTTTTAGATTTTCATAACGAGAGACGCTTTTTGAAGTTATCAACCACCCCCTTCCAGTGTCTTATTTGATTCATGTTTACCCCCACATTAACCCCTAGGTACTTACACAGGAACCCCCTACTTTACATTTTATTGTTTTGTATAACTAATTTTCAGCCCCGATATATAATAAAAACACTTCATTAATCTGATTATATTAATTATCGACGCATCTTCCCAATCGCCCATTAAAACCACATCATCCGCGTACATCATATGTGTTAATATTGGCAACGAAATACCCTTAACCAAACCCAACATGGATGCTTTTGACATAAAACCGGTTAGAGCCTCCATGGCAATTATGAAAATGAAAGGAGATAACGGATCACCCTGACGTACCCCCTATAACATTGGAATTCAAGAGTCGGGGACCCATTTATTAATACCGAGGCTCGTGAAGAAGCCAAAATACCCCTTACCCATTTCCTCCATCTAACAGGGAACCCCATTTGCTCGAGCACTTTTTCTATAAAATCCCAGTTTATCGTATTGTACGCTTTTTCAATATCAATTTTTAGAATGAAAATTTTCTTTTTTGATTTTTTTCGCCCACGATATAACCTCATTTAAAATGAGAGGGCCTTCCAAAATGTTACGATTTGACAAAAAACCGGATTGAAACTCAGACACTACCGAATCCACAACCCCTGTAATCCTATTGGCAAGAATCTTAGAAATAATTTTTTAAATACTACCGATAAGACTGATAGGTCTGTAATATAATAACTAAATATACATTGATATTAAAAAAATTCGCGGGTCCCTGTTGATTTTTTTTTTTTTTGAAGGGCGGTCCCTGTTGATTTTATTATACTTATATATCATGTTTGTTCACGCCAACTCAAATTTCTCATGTTTCTCTTGACTTTATCATTACCTTTATACTTATACTAGTTTTTGCCCCGCCCGCGTTGCGGGGCAATAAGCCGAATATTTCTCTCTCATAACATGTATGTCTGTGTTTCGATTACTTGTACATTCTACTCATAATACGATCTCAAAAAAATTACATCGAGTCAACCAATTAAAACAAAAACACTACCATACTTTTACTATAAAAAAAAACTAAAACGATGGAAAGACTATAATTTTAAACTGGGAACAAAATTGTAATTTTTCAGGACAAATGAGCATTTACCAGGCATGCCTGGACGAATAAAAATTACACCTATGCCCGCCCGCGTTGCGGGGCGTTAAATCAAATATTTCTTAGTTTCATAACATGTATGCATGTATTTAGGTTACTTGTACATACTACTTAAAACACGATCTAAAAAAAATATATCGAGACAACCAATTAAACGAAAACACTACCATAGTTTTGCTAAAAAAATTAAAACAATAACAGGTCTGTAATTTTGAGCTGGGTGTAAAATACTAATTTGTCGGGACCAATTAGCGAGTGTTAGACAACTGCTTGACACAGTAAAAGTTACATTGAGTCAACCAAGCAAAATAAAACAGTACTATAGTTTTGCAACAAAAAAAAAGTAAAACGATGGCAAGATCATAATTTTTAATTGGGGGAGAAATCGTAATTTTTGAAATGTGAGCAAAATCATAATTTTGAATAGAGGGCAAAATCGTAAAAATATTTTGAACTGGGGGCGAAATCATAATTTTAAACTAGGGGCAAAATCATAATTTTGAGCTATGGGGAAAAACTTAATTTTATTTTGAACTGTGGGCAAAAACGTAAGTTTGAGTTGGGGACAAAATCGTAATTTTGAGCTAGGGGCAAAAACATATTTTTATTTTGAACGGGGGCAAAACCGTAATTTTAGACGGAGGGGGAAACCGTAAATTTAAAATGGGAATAGAATTAGAAATGGGCTTTTAAACTGAGGGCAAAAGCGTAAATTTTAGCCAGGGCAAAAATATAATTTTATTTTGAATTAGGTGCAAAAATGTGATTTTAAACAATGGACGAAACTATAATTTTAAGCTAAGAATAAAATTAAATTAAAAATGTATTGATTCAATAGGGAAGTGCCAGACAAGCTGTCTGCCTAACACTATTCCCTCAACTTAGTAATGTATAACTCAAATTTCTCAGGTTTCTCTTGACTTTATCATTACCGTTATACTTATATATCATGTTTGTTAACGTCAACTCAAATTTCTCAGGTTTCTCTTGACTTTATCATTACCTCTATACATATTAAAAAAGTTCGCGGTTCCCACTACTACAAAACTTTGGGGTCAAATTCAATTTATTGGTGCACTCTCAAAAATCTTAATTTTCAAAATCGTCCTTAAGGTTTGGGCATGTTTGCTATTTTTGTCCAAAATGACACTTTTGTACTAAATTGACCCTAACGTTTGTAACTTTTTGCCATTTTCATCCAAACCACTAACTTAGTTTATTTTTTCTGTTGAGTTAAGTATATTTGGATGAAACTGGCAAATATAAAACCACAGGGACGATTTTGACAATTTACTCAAACCCTTTTTAATTTCTTTTATTTAATTATTTTTGTTTCATATATAATAAAAAAGAATATACATGGAGTTTTTAGAAAAAAAATTAATAGTTTTGTCACATAATTTTTATAAATTTTCATCCAAATCACTAACTCAGTTTATTTTTTCTGTTAAGGTGAATGATGTTTTAAATTTTATAAATTAAGATAGAAATTAATTTAGAGCTTCTTTATATAAATCAGTTTTATAAAGAGAAAACCTCATTGGTGTGCAACACATAACAACCGATTACAACTTTTAGTATTTATCAGTTGTAGAGATAGAAAATAATTGTAAAACGTTACATATTTTTTAAATGCGTTGAGCACCTAAGAAATATGTTGGTAGAAATAAAATTTTTATTTAATTAAGATTATGAGGATAACTAACTAATACTTATTCTGAGTGGCTTGAGTAAAGAAACTTTTGGTTCATAGCATTATAATTACAATTTGGTGGCTAATATTAAGGTTTGGTAATAATACGTTGTTTGATAGAAGGTGATGGGAGATTGGCTTCTGTTTTTTCTTATGAGCGAATTTAAAAGAGTAGAAGATGAATTACAAACTTGGTATATATGATAAGTTTTTTTTATTTGACATTTTTCAATAAGGTCACCAACATTTTAGTTTTATAAAATTTAGAGGTTTAAGTAGATTTTATTTTTATTAAACTGATCTATATAAAAAAATTAGAAATTAATTTCTGTCTTAGTTTATAAACATCATTCGCCTTAATAGAAAAATTAATTTATTTAGTGGTTGAATGAAAATTTATAAAAATTATGTGAAAAAGCTATAATTTTTTTATATAAAAATTGCATGTATATTCATTTTTATTATATATGTAACAAAATTAATTAAATAAAAGAAATTTAAAAGAGTTTGAGTAAATTGCCAAAATCGTCCCTGTTGTTTTATATTTGCCAATTTCATCCAAATATCTCCAACTTAACAGAAAAATAAACCAAGTTAGTGGTTTTGATGAAAATGACAAAAAGTTACAAACGTTGAGGGTGATTTAGTACAAAAGTATAGTTTTGGATGAAAATGACAAACCTGGCAAAAGCTCAGGGACAATTTTTGCAATTAACTCTAAATCAAAGCACCAAAAATCTTTGTACTAGTGTCCCCACCAAAAACTTTGTACTAGTCAAAGTGTCCCTTTCGATTTTTGATTTTATTATATATAGAGATTACGTCCTAGAAAATTATTCTTTTCTATGTGAGGAACCATGTCGTACTAGTGTCCCTTCCGAGGTACTAGTGTCCCTTCCGATTTTTGATTTTATTATATATCGAGATAACGTCCTAGAAAATTATTCTTTTCTATGTGAGGAACCATGTCAGGAAATCTCCAACTTCTTCTTTCAGAAACATTTCACATCCCGTGTCGTTTTCATGGGTCGAATCATCTCATGAATTTCTTCTGTCTCGTGTGTGGTAGTGTAGAATGTAAATCTTGTCATGGTCACACCGGGCATGAACTTATACGCATCAAGAAGAATTTGAATGAAGATGCTATTTCCGCGGTGCAAGCTGAGAAATTAACTGACTGTAAGGATATTCAGATCTACATATCCCACAACCATGAAGTGATTCAGCTAAGGAGAAAGTCTCCCAGCAAAATGGAAAACAACACATCAGAAAACTGTTGCATTGGATGCAAAAGGTGGACCCTTAAAGGTCCACTTTCCAAATATTGCTCGTTGTCTTGTAAAGTCTCGGATAACATCTCTTCTGAAAAGATCACCAAGTCAAATTCAAAGAAACGTAAGGGTAACCCTACACGGTCGCCTCTGTTTTGACAGGTATCTGCATTGAATTTTGGTTTATGGTAGTGACGAAAACAATTATTATTACATGTTATAGATTATTATTATTATTATTATTATTATTATTATTATTATTATTATTATTATTATTATTATTATTATTATTATTATCATTATCATTATCATTATCATTATCATTATCATTATCATTATCATTATTATTATTATTATTATATTGAGTATTTTAGTTTTACACTATTATATTGAGTATGCGGGGTTGACGGGGAATGTCTTAGACATGTCCCCGGAGACCAATCGGTCTTGTACAGAAAGTCTCCTTCCAAAAAAAATATTTAGTATTCTCGGCTGCTTATAAATGTGGAATTTGGTTTATCGTTATTTTGGATTTTAATATTTGATAAATACTAGTATCAGGGTCCCATTATACTCTGAGGAGTATGTGAATGTACTTGAATTTATGTCTACGTGTGTATACTATAATCATTCATACACGTGTGAATTAGTATAATTCGGTAATTTACTCATATGAATACTCACTGTAATATTTGGGTATGTATGTGTGTTCGTAAAGTTTTTTTTGTTACATAGATTTAATGAAAAGTAATAAATATTAAATTAAATACTTAATTTTCATTTTGAAAAACAATAACCACCTTTTTTTAAGTCAAACAAACATCTTCTAATAAATTATTAATTAGTAGCTTCATGGAAGCTAAGACTATTTTAAAGGTAAAAGAATTGAATGAACACATGTTCAATCATTAGTTTATAGAATATGTGTAAAACTACTTTTACATTATCCAGTCGTAAAAGGAAGTTTCCATTTATTATTTATATAAAGGAGACGTCTTATATAATTTAACAAGTTAACGGGTTCAACCTAAATGAATTACATATTTCATACTGGTTGGTCTAAAAATATGGTAAACCATTTGTTAGACTAATATTATATTATTATTTGACAAATATTTTATTAGACCACCCGTAGTGGGGCGGTTTTTGAGTATTATTTTAACCCCCCCCCCCCCCCCCCCCTCCATTACATAGGGCGTTTTGGGGGGTTATTTTTGAAAAAAAAAATTGTATTGGCGTGATTAAGAAAACGCCTAAAATGGATTGTAGAAGGTTTGACTGGCCAATGAGAAACTAGTTTGTTTTTTTTTTTTTTTTTTTTTTTTTTTTGTTTAATGATTGGAAGGGGCATTATTCTCACTACGCCACTTTTGCAATAACGCCCTATGCTGACTGGACTACCACGTGTCGAATAATGCCCCATGGTGGGGACATTATTTTACTAAACCACTACATGTTCTTAGTGTGTTTAATATATAGAAGATTTGACTGATATTTTGTTATTCTTTTAATATAGAGATGAAGACAGCACATCGGAAAAGTTGAAATAAAGGCGATTGAGAAGCTAAAGTTCTTTTACCTTTTTGATCGTTCGTTCGATACCAGCCCTTATATAAACATGTCATAAACAAAAAAAAATAATTAGTGTTTATATTTCTTTTATGTTAACAGATTGAAAACAACAAAAGGTTATTTGTAATTATACATATTATCCTATATAACATTTTGGGTAGGAGCTTGGGAACAGTTCCCGCTTCCATGTTTTGGCGACCTCCATCTGCCGGTCAATACCACCGCTATACAGCCACTGATAACCACCGCCTAAACCCAACTCCATTTTCGGCGACAAACGAAATCGAAAGAGGCAACTTCGTCCCTCACATCGGTTACCTGCAAAACCCTAGCCTTGCTCGACACCATCTATATGGCCCTAATCAAACTCTACGGCGTCGGAATTGTCCTCAATCGAAGATCCAATCAAATAGAATAACACCATGTACTTTTCTTTCTATCGCTCCATGTTAGTCTTCCTGAACGGATGGAGATGATGATGTCAGAGCTTCATTTAATCCCTGTGCTTTGTTACCATTTGCAGGAAGAACAATGTTTCAAACTGGAAAACCCGATATTAATTTCCCATTATTATTATCTTTTCAAAGATGCATTCAGTATCTTCAATTAAACGTTTAGGTTTCTGCAATCAATTGTCCAATATATGCTATAAATTTGAGCAAAAAATGAACTCAATCACAATTGAAACTTATGTTCATATTTCGTATATGTGGTTTGTGTTTGAAAAAAAGAAGTTATGAAAATTTGTGTTCTATTCCTCAGTCATTCGATTTAGTTTTGGGGCCGGTCATTACCACCGTTATACATTAGCATACACACATGTCACCCACCAGCTTATACAACTGATAAACACCGCCTTGCCCCAAATCTAGGTCTGGCGACAAACATCGCGAAATCGAAAGCGGGTGAGATAAGGTTTGCCATGTGTTCTATCGGCAACGTTTCTTTTTTGCTCACCGGAGCTCTGTGCATCCTCTAACGGTTCGTGTATCAGGTTTTCCGTTGGCCCTTTCTGATTAAGGTTGAAGGAGTGAACCTTCGCCAGGCGTTCTTCTACTCCGCTCGCAGAAAGCAGGTATGGCTTTGTGATTTCCTCGGCCTTTGTGAGATAAGGAATCAAATCGTGCTTTGGCATTTTGATGTTGCTTTTAGGTACTTTGATGTGTGCTGTCTTAATGTTTATTGTTATGCAAAATTATACCTTTCATGAAGCTGATAGAGTTAGGTCTTAGCTCTATTGGGTTACTGAGTGATTTAGGTAAATTTTGCAAAGTGATTTGGTTCATGGATTTTACATTAGTAAGTTTAGTAGCAGCAACTTTGGATGTATTCAATTGTTGTTTGATAAAATGTTACATGAAAGTATAAGTTCAAAAAGCTATTAGTATTGTATCAGATATGTGATTATCATCTTTTATCCAAATACTATTTTCTTTCTTAGCTTTTGTTTTGTTGTTTGACATTTGACACCAGCGACCAGCCTATTCACACTTATCAAACTAAGTACAACCCTTCAAATTTCTAAAACCTTTATAATCATTTTTTACGTGCTTTGAAAATGGGTGGATCACCTCTCGGTCTCTAACAATACTAAAGTACCCAAAGACTAGATGGTTTGGGTTGGGTTGGTCCGGGTCATTTTTCAAGTCAAGTTGGATTGGTTTGGGTTGGGTTGTCATTTACTCATTTTATTGTTCGATTGAGATAAGTTATCGTCTAACCCAATTGAATTTTTAGTAATTGGGTCAAAATTCTTACCTCTACTTTCATACCAAAACAACTATTTAAATGTGACAAACTCAACTAACTTAAAGCTTTTATTCGTTAATCATTGTAGGTGTTATTTACTTGATTTGGATCGTGCGTGGATTGTTGTTAAAAGGCCAAATCTTAAATTGGACGGTTGCTGGGATTACCTGGCTATGTGTAGTATATGAGGGTGGTTTGGCAGATTTCGATTACAGTGGTAGACATCCTACAAGAACTGAGCATTGCGCACAACATGCATCTATTGTTTACAGTGCTTTCATATCTGAACACGCTTAAAAGGAGTCAACGATTTAAAAAACACTTAAAAGGATGGCTACATGAACTGTACCTTTTATGACTTGATAGAAACCAAATACCCCGCCGCACCGCGGCGGGAAATTTTCTAGTTATACAATATAACATTTTGGGTAGGTTGTTAACTACAGTGCCAGTTTCCAGGTTCTTATAACCCACATCCGCCGGTCATTGCCACCATAGAGATAGCCAACCATAAGGTACAAGTCATTTGTCTTAGGTCGCCGGAAACAGGACACGCAGCTGTCCTCCATCACCACCGCTAGATCTGGCTGTCGGAAACCCTTTGCTGGTCTAGGATTGCCGCCGGATTAGTGGTCGGAACTGAGACCTGCAACAGGAGTTGAGTGAAACGACCACAGTCTTGAAAGAAAAAAATGAGAGATAGGTTGTAGAGAATGGGGTTGTCGAACGCCACATCGGCCGGCGACGCGGCTGAACCACAACGGAGCTACGGCGGCGAAACTAAACACCGGAGTTGAGTGAAACCGAAAACCCTCAACTCGCCGCAACCCTTTACCGAACTGGTCGGAACTGAGACCTGCAACAACTGGTGACCTTTTTAGTTTGAAATCGATCACTAAAACCATTAAAATTGGCTGGATACCGGACCTGCTTTTACCGATTGAACTCATCGCACTCCACCGCTACATACTCCCCTTCCGTTTTTTTTAATCTTTTTACGTCTTCTTCAATTTCTCTCTCACACACACAAATACAGTAGCCATGGATTTGGGGTATAGTTTATTGAATCTTGCAGCATCTCTTTACCATGTTGCTCTTCCTCCCTCCAAGGTTCTTCTTCAAATTCTGCCTTTGTACATAAAAAAGAACCAGATGTGTCTCTCTATCCAGATTTATTTTGTGTGTTTAATGCGAGGAGGAAGAGTGGTTTTAATTTTTGATGGTTTTGAATAGGTGTCAGCCTGACAAATGGTTTGAGAAAACAAATGGATAGTTAATTTACATAATTAAAATAATACTGAATTTTACTTTTTGATGGTTTTCAATTGGTATCATGACTGTATTTATACATTTTTATATTCACTAGCCGTTTACCCGCGCGATGCGGCGGGAACCATATCACCTAGGTTGGTGAGTTTCGGGCTATGTACGTGGCGGTTCAGTTTTGAGCCATAACCAAAACCAAATTCGCGATGCAACGGAAAACACAACACTTGTTAGTAATTTTAAAGATGTGCATGAGAAGGCTCAATTCAGTTGGGTTATAACTAAAATCTAAATTTTCGGTTAAGGTACTTCAAAACCGGTCATGGGGATTTAATGGCATTTTTGCACCCACCTATTAATCACATTCACATCTACACATCATCAATAACTATATATAGTGGAAAACCTGCGCGTTGCCGCGGAGTCAACAACATAGGGCGTGAACATATCACCAACTTACCATTACCTATACCCGTAACATAGATTACCGTATTGTTCTATGACCAACTTAAATATTAAATTCACATGCAATTTTGAAGATATAATAAGTGAATTCCATTTTTGCTTTTAACATGACAATTGATCGAATCCATGCAATATTAATTTTGTTTTTTTTTTAGTTTTACCAGTCTCCTCAAAATAAACTACTGGGATTGTCCGCAGCAACCCACAGGTATTTATGTTGTTTGTCTCAAAGCAACATACCATATTGAGCATTTCCATCTTAAGACTCAAACTAACACATTTGAATTACATATACTTTCAAAAAGAAACATAAATAAAACAAGTCGTTTGTGTATGGCAACTCGTCTCGTCCACGATGCGGAGGTGACCAGCTGTAGTTAATTTTGCGAGGGGGTGACACCCTACGGCGTGGCGGTGATCGGCCACGAGGACGGTGATCGGCCACGAGGACTGTTCCTCCTGCTTCAGGCAAAAAATAAAGTTATTTTCATGTACTAAAGTGAATAAACATTATATGGCAATCAAGTAACAAAACAAAAAAAATAATCTCGTGTTTCAGAAATCTCACCTCTGACCGTAGCTAGGACTCCGTCGGTACCTGTTGACTGGGCTACGGCTGCGGCGTCTACCACCACCGCCACCACGGAACTCACGAGCAAACTGGCCAACGTCACCACACTGGTAGCATTTCAAATCAGAACCACCAGAGCGACCACGACCTCCACCACCGCCGGATCCTCTAGAGCTGTGAGACATTTCACTCTCCAACCGTTCTTACCTAGTTTAGTCATTAATATATGAGAACTCAGAAAATAATAAACCCAATGCGCAAATATGTAACTCTAGACGTCAAACTTTACCTAGTTTACAAATCAGGGGAAGTTTTTTCCCTTTCATTCTCAACTCATCAGCTTCTTCTTTCGTCAACCCTTCCGGTGATTCTTGTATAAGCTTAGGGTAAACCAGAGTTGCAGGCTTCCACAGAATCACATGGTATTTCGGCCTGTTGTGGATCATAATGTCTACCTCGAAAAAGATACAACACACCACCAGTCCTAAGAAGAATCTTACCACCAGTCTTCTCCTTTCATTTCAACTAACATTAACCATAAATGCTTCACTTAAACAGTTAACTTAATCTACTTACAGAACCTAAGTGATGAATCAAAATTGTCTGAACAAACCTGCAGAACGCGACAGAGGTTTCGCATGTCGACAGTCGGAACGCCAAGACACCGCACCTTACAAACCGGATCCCTTCGCCAATGCGAATGAATCAGCTCCAACATGTTTTGTTCAGTCGTTCCTCCATTCATAATCTAGTTTTGTTGATTCAACAGTTGCAAGCATTGAATCGTTGTTCCTCCTATAAAGAATGAACAAAACATATGATTACATACATACTAATCAATTAATCATTATTCAGCAAATTTTTTCTTCAAACTAATCAGATTTTATCGAGCAAAATGTAAGCAAAAAATCAAGAAAAAAAAACTAAAACTGTAAGCAATGAAGCACAAATTAAAAAATAGAGTAAAATGCCATTTTCGAGCCTGAGGTTTGACCAGTTTTGCGACTTTCGTCCAAAGGGTTGTTTTTTCGCATCTAGATCCAAAAGGTTGGAAATCTTGCCATTTTCATCCCCCCATCAAGTCAGGGATATTTCTGTCTTTTTTGTAAACTTAAAGGGCAATTCGGTCTTTTTAGGGGTATTCAATCTTTTAACATAAGTGAAAATAATCGAATTGCCCTTTAAATTAGCAAAAAAGACAGAAATACCCCTGACTTAACGGGGAAAATGCATGGAGTTAACGGGCCAGATGAAAATGGCAAGATTTCAAACCTTTTGGATCCTAATGTAGAAAAACAAACCTTTGGACGAAAGTCGCAAAAAACTGGCCAAACCTCAATGACGAAAATGGCATTTTGGAATTAAAGATAGAAGCCACCACATTGGGTGGGTTTAAAAAAACCCTAATCTCAAGGGTTTGATAAATATTCTCCTTAAAACAAACATCAGGTATCACTTTCATCTCCATTCCCAAACTTTTAAACTCTACACACTCAAGTGTTGCAGTACCAGAAATTTATGACGAGATAGAATTATTACATGCAACGATTTGCGACATACCAGTTACTGAAAACCGACTCATGGTAACATCATACTCTAAATGCCTCACAAAGTGCAACCACAGGGACCATCTGTGTACTTTTGGAAAGCTAGGAACCAAATCCAAAATTTTGGTAAACCATAAGGACCATCCCTGTAATTTACTCTTTGTGTTTGGTATATACAAAAAAATAAAGCAAACAATTTCTTAATAAACAGGCAAATACCATTCATTTGATCAGGTATTTCAAGATTGTGTATTGTTCTCTTGATTTAATTATATTAATATATTTTTCAAAAATCATCTTTAATGCATTTCACCTATGCTTATATTTCAAATCTTTATCAGTTTATGTGAGATTTTTTTTATATTTACAAACTTACATGAACAACACAGAAAAATAAGCACGTCTATACCTTTGCGGGAGATTGATTGAAATATAATCCTCGCATTTGTTGCTTTTCAAACACGAATCCCGTTGGAGGATTCAATGTCGTAGAAGGCGCTAGGCGCTAGTCGGCGGTGAGGTACCGCCTAGGGATTGTCTTTACCGCTTCCGTGTATTAAAAACTTTGATTCCTTCATAAAGAGTTCCGCAGATCCCAACTGTAAAAGGATGTTTTTTGTTAGAACAATTAAACATGCAAACAGAGACTCAAAGGAAAAAAAAAACATAAATTTTGACTTTTGAGGTCAAATTAACAAATTTTCATATTAAACCAAACCAATTTTTAATCTACTGGAACAAAATCTAGAAGTGGCAATTTAGACTAAATTAACTTATGAAAGTGTTATATTTGAGTTATGTTTACTCACCAACAGGTCAAATAAGCCAAAATAATACACAAACGTGCTAAAAAGGGAACGGGTCAAATGAATCAAATTGTCACATGGGTTGAAACTTGAAAGTACAAGAAAGTGTAAGTTTAGTGCATACAGTTTCTTAATCAATTTATACAAAGATGTATTTATTCGTGTTTGACCATTAATTATTATAAAATATATAATAAAAGTGTTTGTGAGGCGAGACGACCCACCGACTCGTTTTGACCCGTACTGAAAGTGACTTGTTGCGATTCACTCAATCCGTCTTACCCATTACCCAATTTAACCTCCCATCTCACTAACTATAACAAAAACCATATGTGGACCCCGCTTCGAGAAGCAGGAGTACAACCGGATGTCTAGCAAAATTCATATGAAATTTGTATGCAAAAAGTAGCTTGTTTGACCTTTAAAGTCAAAGTCTACAACTGCAACATGGGAATCATAGGCTCAGTATTTCCAAATTCCAATATCACATACTTTAATAGTTTAATGTCACCGAATCAATGTTAAAGAAATAAAAAAACAATTTACATTGTGTTCATAATACAGTTAACTTACATAAGCTAGTTCTTCATGTACAATAGGTTTGTTACCGTCTTTCTCAAATATTTCATAGGCGTCACGGCTCTGCCTTTCCCATTGATCAAGACCCTCGAGTTGATGGACACAAAGGGCAGCTGCACAGAACTCCTCAAAGTCCATCCTCCACACGTCTCATTTCTTGTGCTTTTTTTAGCTGATCTAAGTTTGTCCATACTTCATAATTTTATCCATTGACGGTGATCTCTTTTTCTCCAATTTCATCTACAAAGTTATATATTTACTTAGATATGAATTTAAATAACACCAATGGATATGCTCATATGCAAGAAAAGTGAAAGTGAACCTCAAGTTTCCGTACATCTGCTTCTAGCTTAGCATTCTGAACAGTGAAAGTGAACCTCAATTAAAACATATATATATTGAACATGACATTTGATCCTATATTAATTCTGAATAACCAACTTGCTCTATCGTAACATAATCCTAGGGAAGCACAACCAACCTTAGAATATAAGCAAACTGAAACATAAAATTTTACTTTATAAATGAAATGAAAAGGTCGCTTACCTTTACGTGTGGTCATCCTTCTAAAATCTGGCGAAACGGGATGGTCGGGTTGAGTGATGGGTCAAAGTAGGTCCTGGTTAAAACGTACTCAAAGCAAAATGAGTTTGGGTTAAAACGGACCACTTTAAATACGTTATCAATTTGGTTGAATGGCTTGAACCCAGAAAGTTATTTAAAAATGAAACGGGTTAAGTGAGTCGAATGAATAAGTAAAAGTAATCCAACAAACCAGGGTGAAAGTAAATGAAAACATACCAAGTATGTAACAGCAAATGTAAAAGAGATTCGAACACAAAGAACCTGCAAACCAGAGTCAACACAGCTAGATAATTTGCCAAACACTCCAATACAAAACTCAGTTCTAACAAATTGTAGAAAACAACAATTAAGCATGTGAAGAAACAGAATTAACCCAAATTACAAGCAAATAGAGAATATTTACCTGGTGGGAAGCCTGTGTTGCTCTTATGAATCTCCTGTAAACAATAAACATTCATAAAGGTGCTCTCTTTACAAGAGATATAAGGAAAAACATAACTTTTTATACAGATACCCGAGAAATGCTTCTGCTGTTGGTGCTGAAAGGTGAAAATTCAAAATGTTCAGAACTTGAATTTCCATTTTCAGAACCTGCAATACTTATTTAACTAAATAATTTGAAGATATAATTGGAGTTGACAAAGAATACAAATGTGATTTGCGATATATAGTCAAATACTTATGGAAATTAAACCTCTGATTTTGTGTAAGTAGTATATGTGATGAAACAAAATTCCTCAACACGTGTGGTCCTGGTTACTTCATCTTTCCTTCAAACAACAAATTCAGTATACTTATCGGTATCAATATAAGAAATAAAGAAACAAACTTTAATGCAAGAAAAGAAAAGATGTTGGAGCTTACCAAGGAGTAGATCTATAATCACCCTCATCCCCTGCCACTGCAGGAGTTATAGCAGCGACCTCCTTCTCACGTTGCCGCCTTACCGACACCTAGATCTGCAAGTTTAAAGCAGATACAAACATCAGATTCAAAAACTAAAGGGCATGACCTAAACAAATCAAAGGAGGTTGTCGGACTTACCTCGGGTTGTTGGAACTTGCCTCGACCACTATTACAGACCATGTCGTTGTTGGATCTGGTGAGATCTTGCTCATACCACAGGAGGCAAGAAACCCTAAGTTGAAAATCACCAGAGATTAGGGTTTGTAGAGAAAGAAGGAGGAGCGGCTGGATGAAATGAATTAGGGTTTAGAAAGAGTGATAGAAACATTTATATTCCATCGCCATGAATGTAGAGAGAGAGAACAATGGGGGCGGATGTGAATGATACGCAGAAACCCTAAATCGCCAGAGAGAGACAGCAGAGGATGAGAGGATGAGAGGCGGACAAAATGAAAGGATGAGAGAAACCCTAGTTGTGTCCGCGTGTTTAGTTTGAGGAAAGGGTATAATTGGAAACTGAAGTTCAATGGTGCTTAAAAGACTTGTACAGCATGCTTTAGGGGTGTTTTAAGGAAATTTTTATGGACTTTAAGAAGTCCTTTGGATATGTATATATATATAGTATAGATTAATTTGTCCATATTTTATTTAAGGTAACTACACCTTTTTACGAAGAGACCTAATATATTTATTTAAGTAAATGCATAAGTATGAAAATAATATTATAAGTTCATAAATTCATAAAAGAAAAGCATAGTTGTAGACTAAAAACATGGAATATAAAACTTTTACTTCTTAGTTTGGGTTCGTTTTTCTATAGATATCCCGTCGTCATGGTCAAATCGTCGTAAGTATGAGGGGTCAACGGTGATATAATCGTTACCCTGTTGAATACCGACAGAAAATGATGGTAATTCGTCAAACTGTTGTATTCTTCCTCGTAATATAACAATTCACATCGATGCTTGGCTACAATGCCAGAGGGCAATTTAGGTAATTTCTCCGTCGTCAACATTGTTTCATCCAGGCAGAGAGGGTTTTTGAGGTTTGAGTTTGGCGACGGTGGGACAAAGCGGAGGGAGCGGCGAAGATGGTTTTCTGGAGCAGCGGTCATGGCGGTCCGACGTGGGGAAGATGACTTAAAAACCAGGGTGTATTTCGGAATCTATGGAGGGTAGGCTTTCCGATCAATAAAAAGTGAGAGAGAGAGGTGATAATTACATGATTTTTATGTGGTTGTGGTTGTGGTGGCGGTGGGCGTGATGGTTAGGTGGTTGTTCCGTAGTGGCGGTATGGTGCTAGAGGCGTTGGTAGTCGGTCGGAGGCGGCGGAGGAGAGTGATGGCGAGGTAGTCCAGTGCGCGGTAGGGTAGGGGGTGGTGATTGTGTTTGCGGGCAATGATAACAATTTTCAAAAGTTTAGCTTCCAAAATGGATTTTAAGAGGGATTGGAGCAATCTTACTTAATGAATTTGAACAAGGATTCATTTAAAGAACACGATAGGAAAAAAAAACTAAACTTATTTTTATCTAAACTGAAGTAATCAAAATTCAAAAATCTGATATACTTGAGACTTGAGTATTATTCAGACTTTGTATACTTGAGTGATATCCAGAGGTTTGATACTGAGTGTTGTTAAAAATCGAAATGCATTTAATTAGGGTCCTATTAAATCCACATGGTATCATCTTATTCTCACATGGTTGATACGGGCCGTATAAGGTTATACGGCCCGTATAGAATAAAGTGAACCGACAAAGGCTGTGCCAGCAGCCTTTGTCAGTTCACTTTATTCTATACGTTAAAGAACACGATAGGAAAAAAAACTAAACTTATTTTTATCTAAACTGAAGTAATCAAAATTCAAAAATCTGATATACTTGAGACTTGAGTATTATTCAGACTTTGTATACTTGAGTGATATCCAGAGGTTTGATACTGAGTGTTGTTAAAAATCGAAATGCATTTAATTAGTCCTATTAAATCCACATGGTATCATCTTATTCTCACATGGTTGATACGGGCCGTATAAGGTTATACGGCCCGTATAGAATAAAGTGAACCGACAAAGGCTGTGCCAGCAGCCTTTGTCAGTTCACTTTATTCTATACGGGCCGTATAACCTTATACGGCCCGTATCAACCATGTGAGAATAAGATGATACTGTGGTCGTATATATATTATACGACGATGATATACGGCTCGTATATATGTATACGACCCGTATACAATGATTTTCGTTTTTTTATTATTTTATTACTATTTGACGCGACGTATTATTACTCGATTCACGTGTGATTAGACGTAAGATTCTCTGATTCGATGTTATATTCCTCGAATCTCGTGCGAGTTATGTGATTAGACGTTAGATTCCTCGATTCGCGTGTTAATCATTTGAAACGATGTAATATTCCGTAAAATTCTCTATATAAACGACACTAATTTCATTTATTTTCATTCAACTTCTATTCGTTTCTTCTATTTTTCTCTGTATTCAAATTATTTACGTTATAATGTCGGGTTGGGGTGACATTTTTAATGTGTTTGGTAACGAGGCGAATCAGAGGAATGAAGATAACAAAGCGGGCATGTTTGATCTGAATGCTCTGTTCGATCCCATTTTTGCGTCTGGTTCAGGTCAGGATACTTGGGGTTTGGATGACATTCAGCCTAATTATGCTGGTTATTATCCATCGCAACACCCGGTTAATTTTGAAGCCCCTCCTGTTAGTGTTCGACCGCCGACTGATAGTTCTCATTCTTCTCCCATAAGTTGTGGACCGCCCGAGGGTCCAAATGCTGAAGAGGAACGTACTGAGTTTCAAAACAAGGAGGTATAACATTTAATTACACGTTTATTTGTTGTATGTTAACTATTTTAGTGTTTTTACGTTTGATGTTGTTTTTACACAAATCCGAACCCGACCCGAACTCGAAAATCGTATCATATATAAGAACCCGAACACGACCCGAAGTTTCATGGGTTGACCCGAACACGACCCATTAAAGGCGAATTTTTTTATTTTTTTTCTAAAATTAATATATTAAAGTTAAAATTTACTTAAAAAACACAAATATATATACATATATATATATATATATAGGGGACCGCGGTTGACCAAAATTTTTTTTTTACAACACATTCGTAAAAAAAAAATATTTAAAAAAAAGGCCGAGGGCGTAGTTTTTTACACCACAAGTTTGGTGTAAAAAAAAAAAAAAAAAAACCAACCCGTTAATTTATATATATTGTAAAAAATATATAATATAGTATAAATGTGTAACGGGTCAACCCGCCATCCCGACCAATGTTGACCCGAACCCGACCCGTTAATCCAAACGGGTTTGCAGGTTCAAGCTGAAACTGACCCGAACCCGTTTATACTAAAACTAAACCTGGGTTAATCATTTGAGTTAATCATTAATTGACACATATAAGTGTTTCCGTTAGAAATTCGCTAGCATGGATGAATTGATAGACTGGTGTAGAGATGTCGGACGCGTAAATGGCTACGCCCTCGTCACCAAACGCACCATCTACGATAAACCCCATAGTTGTCAGCCGGTAAAAATTTGGCTTACGTGCGATTGTGCCGGCAATTACAAATCAACAGCGACGGTCAGACGCAGCGGGACTAGGAAAACCGGTTGCAAGTTCCAACTAGTCGGGACATACAGAAAGAGGTTAGGTTACTGGGATCTAAGGGTTGAGCAAGGTAAACATAACCACGAACCATTTCTGTATCCAGAGGGTCATCCGTCCCTAATGAGGCTGACTCCATCGGAAGAGAGGACGGTGGAGCAAATGACGCATCAGAACATCAAACCACGAGACATTCTTGCTGCCATTAAAGAACAGAACCCCCATAATGTCTCAACAAGAAACACCATATACAACGCTCAAGCCAAATTGGGTCGAATGGAACAAGTCGGCGAGACTCCAATGCAGATACTTTTTGACCGGTTGAAGAAGGTTGGGTTTGTTTTTTACCATAGAACATCTCAAAACGGCGAACGGGTCGAGGATGTTTTATTCATCCACCCGGAGTCGAACATGTTGTGGCGCGCTTTCCCGCATGTGTTGCTTATAGACGCCACCTACAAGACGAATCGGTACAAAATGCCTCTAGTCCAGATTATCGGTGTTACATCAACGTTGATGTCGTTTTGCATTGCTCATGCGTTCGTAAGCCACGAGAAACAGGAAAACTTCACATGGGTTCTACAGAGGTTGAAACACTCATTAGACAGTGTTATGGAACCCCGTGTAGTAGTAACGGATAGAGATCGCGCCCTAATGAGCGCATGTGCAACCGTGTTTCCCAAGGCTAGACATTCATTGTGTAGGTGGCACATACAGCAAAACATATTCAAACATTGCAGGAAAAGCTTTAAAACAGAGGATAAATGGACGAGGTTTCTTTTCAAGTGGGGCGAGCTAATTCAATCAACGACCGATCATGACTACAACTACTGGTACGAGCGAATACGATCAAACTTGCCACGAAAAAAAACCGACGGTAAGTTTTATATAATTTTTGTTTAATAATCGTATTTATTTGACTTATCTTAACTGCACTTGACTTTGATTACAGAGATTATGAACTATTTGGATTCAATCTGGTTACAACCATATAGAGACCGGTTTGTTTCGTTCTGGAGCGACCAACATTTGAACTTCGTTCAACGTACAACGAACAGGGCAGAGGGTCAACATGCCCTTTTGAAGCAATACCTAGGCGACTCTAATTACACCCTGGAGAAAGTGGTACCACTTATCGATAAGCTCATAAGAAACCAGGTGACAGAAATCAAAGGCAGCATTGAAACAAGCAGGAGCCGAGCATTGGGTCATCATAACAAACCAATATTTAATCTCCTACTAAAGAAGGTTTCACATGCCTGCCTAGAGGTGATATCAGACGAAGTAAATGAAATAGAAAAATTAAAGTTATATAACCGTACATGCGCGTGTCGTTTGTATACAAGCAGTGGGTTGCCGTGCGCGTGTCGGTTGGATGCGTATATAACGAATGGTAATACATTATTCGACCAACCACATTTTATAATCATACCCTTTCATCACGCAAAATCTTATTGACGTTTTATGTTGTTTGTTGATATGTTCCTTAGGTCAAATGATCCCGTTGGAGGTGATAGACCCTTTTTGGAGAAAGTTAAATTTGGACTCCATAGTGGAACCGAGCAAGGTGGACTCTTTCGACTTAGATGGCGAATTTGCGCTTCTCAAACAACATTTAAGTGCTCAGCCGAGAGAACTCAGGAAAAACTTTATTCAAAAGATGAAGGAGTTGGTACAACTCAATAAGACAAAGCTTAAACAACCAGTTGTGCAAAAAAACACACGGGGTCGTCCAACTTTGAAAGCTCAGCAACAAAGGAAGGATGATTCGTTAACGGAGCCTTCAAGACACAGCTTTTTAACAACGCAGGACCAGTATAGTGATTCAAAAGATGGGTTTCGCACACAAGATGAGTTTGGCACACAAGAGTCAAATATCGAACCTACCAGGCACAACTCGTTTGTCGAGTCACAAAGTTATTGTACTGAAACACCTATGTTCTTCGGCGAGATTGCGAAAGGGGCTAAGAATTCGAAAACGAAAAAGAAGGTCGCAAAATCAAAGGAAGAGCCACCACACATACCTTTGCTGCCTGTCGGACAAGTTAATCTGTTCACGCACTACAAAAAGTTCATTCCACCGTGCTTCTATCCACACCTCAGTCACATACAAAATGTGCAGGGTGATGGTAATTGTGGGTTTCGATCTATAGCGGTCGGCTTATCGCTTAAAGAGTATCAGTGGCCGTTCATACGGGAGCAGCTACATGATGAGTGCAACCGGTTCGACGAATTATGGAAAAGTATAAATGGACCTCAGTATCAAGAAGTTCTGGAGTCATTAGTTTGGTCAAAAGACCATATAGACGGAGCACCTCGACATAAGTGGCTACAAATTCCATTCACGGGGCTTCTGATAGCAAACCGGTGGAATGTCATTTGTCTCTTATTAAGTGAGCTTGGTTGTGCTTCATTTTTTCCCATGTTCAGAACAGCCGAAGAAAGTATTCCGCATCGAACAGTCGCGCTTGTACATGTACACAGGAACCATTTTATTCACGTCAGATTAGAAGGGGAATATCCAATGCCAACCCCATCAGGATACTGGCGACAACCGACACGGAATACGCCAGCAGAAAGTTGGTATCACTATTACAAGGAACGTATTGACCAATATAATACGATCGTTGATGAATATAGGACCAGGGATTACATAGATTTAGGTGGCCTATGAATATAAAATGTTATTTGCATGTTTTGACAATTTGTAATGATCAACATACACGTTATATAAATGTTTTGGCAACTTTTTGAGATTGAACTTGAAAAAATGTTTAAACGAATCAATTTGCATGTTTTGACAATTTGCAATGATAAACATACACGTTATATAAATGTTTTGGCAACTTGTTGAAATTGAATTTGAAAAAATGTTTAAACGAATCAACGTTAACGCATAACGACCGTATTTTCGTCAGTTCCGCATATAGTAATTGAAAAAAAATGAAAAAAACTGAATTGTATACGGGCCGTATAAAAGTATACGCCTCGTATACTATGATCGTATATTAAGTATACGACAGAATTAAAATAAATTAAATCACTGTATACGGGTCGTATACTTTTATACGACCCGTATACAAAAAAAAAGGTCGTATAAGTTTTATACGACCTCATTTCCACCATACGGCCTCAACTTTCAACCAAAAATTCTCTCGGATCGTTCTTGGACAGCGTTCTTCGGCGTTTTCTTCACGTTCTTCCTATACGGTACGTTTTCGTATAGTGAAATTTTAAATTACGTAACATGTTAGATTATGGTCTTGTATAGTAAAGCGTAGATAGGCGTAACGATTACGATTGTATAATTCAATTTGAAAAAAAAAATTGAAACAGGAAATTGTAAATGATTATTATGTCTATACGGTCGTATAAATTGTATACGATCGTATAGTGTTTGAATATTCAAAAAATATACGATCGTATACAATTTATACGATCGTATACACTTGAATATTCAAAGGTTATACGATCGTATACATTATATACGCTGGTATAATGTTTGAATATTCAAACAATATACGCTCTTATATTTATATACGATCGTATAACGTTTGAATATTCAAACATTATACGCTCGTATATAATGTATACGGTCGTATCCTTGTTGAATCTTCAAACATTGTACGAGCGTATATCATATGTACAGTACGTTCGTATACAAGAACAGTATTCGTATAATACGTTAACGATAATCGTATAGTGATTGCTAAGTTGTAATTGTTATTTGTTACAGACGATATGGCTGAGTCATCAGCAGCTGCTGCGGCCCGTAGAGGTCGAGGTCAGGGTCAGGGTCGGGACCGTGGACGTGGACGCGTACGGGGACGTGGACGTGGACGTGGACGTGGACGTGGACAGGAGGAGGAGATTGTGCCCGATTTTACTGAGACGGGGCAGTTTGTTAGAGATATCACCCGAGGTACGGTTGCCTATAGGATTTTGGGCAAATTACGGGAGATGGTGCTGGATGTGCCTCGGACCATAGATTTTCAGTTTTTGACAGATATTGGAGCGATTGGTCGGGTCCGGGAGCTCATGCCAGCTAACTCCCCGTGGGACCGCTTATTTGATGCCGCCGCAGAGCGGGCCCACAGGGAGATTACTTTAGAGTTTTTATCTACCTTTACATTTACGGACACCCGGGGTGGGGGTTTTCAGCATTTTTTGACGACAGACGCCGTAACTTTTACTGTTTGCGGCACGCCTCAGAGGATGACACTTCCTCAGTTCGCTGTTGCCTTGGGTCTGTACTCAGCGGATGACTCAAGGTCACGCGCATTTTTTGATGCGCCAGTCAGCACGTCCACTGACGTGTTGTGGCCGTATTGGAAGACTATTGGGTTCGGGGAGTTCGCGAAACCGAGACAGCGATCCCCGAAGGCACGGGCGACTGATCTTTACGACCCGTTACACCGATACCTACATCGGTGTATCGCCGTGACGATCGCCGGTCGTCATGATAGCAGGGAATGGGTCACCCAAAGTGACCTATTCTTCTTGCACGACTTACTTACCGGCGGGAGGGCCAACTTGGCGTACAAGTTGGCCGCATATCTCGCCGAGTACGCTTTTAAGCGTACCTCTTCCCACATCAGCTGTGGGGCCTTCGTCACCCGTCTGGCGAAGGGTTACTTGCGCCTCCTGACCCCGCAGGTGGCAAGGGATATGACGCAGACACGCCAGCTTGACAGGGTTGGGAGGGACACAACCCTATCGATGGTTTTGGCTCGCGAGGTCGAGGGAGGGCAGCTGGTTTGGGCTTATGGTGTGGGTGAGGGACCCCGTGGAGAGGGTGGTGATGAGGAGGGAGACGAGGGAGAGGGAGACGAGGGCGAGGGCGTGGGAGAGGGAGGCGACGGAGAGGGAGGCGACGGAGAGGGGGTCGCTCATGCTGCCGATCGATCACAGGTAGTTGACGAGGAGTTACGGGGTGATCGCCCGTACGTTCGACGCAGCGTGAGACAGCGTGTGATGCCTCCACCGGGGGTGGAGGAGAGACTCGTTCAGGTCGAGTCGGCTGTAGCTGCAGTCAGAGGGGATTTAGCTGCAGTGAGAGATGATGTACAGTGGATGGTCGAGGCGATTGTGGCTATGCATTCTGCCGCGCCCCTACCTCCACGAGCTGGCGCTGCCCCACCACCATCACCACCGCCGTAGCTGCTTATTGTATTATTATTATTTTTTTGTTATTTTACGTTTGAAACTTTGTAAAAGTTTATCTTTTTTTTAGATGTAAAACATTATAAATATTAATCTTTTGTTTAGATGTTATGTTGTTTGTTTAATAATTGTTGTCATAGTTTATCATAATCATATCACATATTTATCGTTTTACATAGTGGAAACTTACTAAACATTATAAATACGTTTAACTAGAAACTCGTAACATAATCCGATATATACAATACTATTTTAAAATTTATAAAACTTATTAAATGGTTTCCCGATTGCAACAAAAATTAACTTTTCTATACATATTTATCGTTTTACAAATAGAAAACTTATTAAACATAATAAATACGTTTAACTACAAACTCGTAACATAATCCGATATATACAATACTATTTTAAAATTTATAAAACTTATTAAACGGTTTCCCGATTGCAACAAAAAATTAACTTTTCTATACATATTTATCGTTTTACAAAGAGGAAACTTATTAAACATAATAAATACGTTTAACTACAAACTCGTAACATAATCCGATATATACAACACTATTTTAAATACAAAAATTTATTAAACGGTTTCCTGGTTGCAACAAAAAAGTTAACTTTTCTATACGGGCTATACGGGCCGTATAACATTATACGGCCCGTATACATATTTCAAAACTAAAAACCCTTGGCAAACCTTCGAAACAAAAAAATTATGCAAATATGTATACGGCCAGTATATAAGTATACGTCCCGTATACATATAAAAACAAAAAAAAACATTCCACCGCATAAAATTCTGTGCATAAACATTCTATACGGCCCGTATCATTTTATACGGCCCGTATAAATATAGGGATGTGAAAATAAGATTATAGGGGATGTGGAAATAAACCAACCCTTTAATTATTAACTGAAAAAACATAACTATAGGTATCTATATTTTTTTCTTTATGTATTTATATAGTTATATATATTAGTTCATGTACATTTATATGTTTGTTTTTTTTTTGGAACTTTTTATGTTACTTTAAAGGTTTTGCACACTACATTCTGATAATTGGTCGTGAAAAATTATATTTTTTTATCGGAATGAAAACTTATATTATTTTGATCGGAACGTATTTTAACGTTTTTTTTTTACATGTGTATATGTTTTCACTTAAAACTTAAAATTTATCCGTGACCGCCGCGAAGCGGCGGGTTTATTCCTAGTTTTAGAAACATTTTTCTTTAACTATAGAATACAATAAAAGAACTATCATCATGCCAAAATGGTGACTCTGATTCGTTGGTTCATAAATCTTAAATTGACTGAGGAATGGCACGTGATGGCTGCAACTTTTGCTTTTTTTATTTTTTTTTTATTTCGTGGTCGTGTCGTGGTCCGTTAATGTTAGTTGAATTTGTCGGTTGGTGGGCCGTGGGAGGGTCGAGGGTGGAGGGGATTAGGGTGTAAGGAGTGGTTAAACACTTTTTGGAGTGGCAAATCAAAAAACCGACCAATCAGAGCGCTCCATGTCAATCAGTCAAAAGTGTTTAAACTTTGGTGAAAAGTGTTGGCAATGGTTTAGACACTTGGTGAAGTGGTTAACTATTTAAAAAAAAAAGAAAAAAATTGTGATTGGTTGAGATAGGAATGGACCCCACCCCACCCCACCACACACACACATACTCTTCCCCGCATCGGTAACCAAATACCGATCGACAAAGAATGCCGTGCGTCAAAGTTGTTGGTGGTGGTGTTACCGAGCGGCAATCACCGTTTGCCGATAAGGTTTGCCGCCCACTCCGAACAGCCTTAATCACCCTAGTAATCTCATGTAGCTAACTATAAATAACAAACAAAAGGTAACTATCAATTTCATTAACTTACGTTTATAAAAATCACTCAAATTTTAGTACTACAACATATTAATGTTATAAATATTTAAGAAATATTAAAACTAAGAGATTTGAACAGAACACATAAGAAATTTTTGTTTCTGTTTTTCATTAAGGTCATTGTATTAAAACAACTACGAATTTTTTTTACAAGTAAAACAATAATGCAATTTAACTCAACTATAATAGTGAAGAAGCGTAATGGTATTATAGCCTAGTCGCATCTTAAAGATAGGATAAGGCTTAGAAACCTTTAAGCCTTGGGTTCGATTCCTAAAGGGGTTTTTCCTAGATTTATTGGGTATTGCCTATGGGGATGGATATGATTCGTTGGTTCCGCTGGTGGCACAATGATACATTAATGGTCCGTCAGTGATCTAAATTTACCGTTAAAAAATAATAATACTGAAGAAACACATGGTAAAAGGGTTGGAAATTAAGTTTACGTTCTATGGAAACACCGCCATAATTGAATCGGTTCATTCGGCGCCCCTCACACGTAGGAGAGGATCCCTCCCTTGTTTTCTCGCTTCAAAGTATAAATTTTACCGAAAATTTTCAAAATTTTTATATGCATTGTATCCGACCCCATATGTTTTTTTCTTTAAAACTTTCGGCCCCTATTTAAAAGTTTAAAATCCGCCTCATAAGAAAAATAGTATTTCAAAAAAAAATAAAAAATATATATTAGATGAAAGTACAAACTGCTTGACGGTTTTTGTACCTTGATATCGGCGCTACCGGAAAATGCAACGTCATTTGATCGGAAAAAAGCCTCCGGGCATCTATCCACAACATTATTATGCCTACAAAACGGTAACCAAATCTTCGCAAACTTCGCAGCCTCAAAGAACGCAAAAAGAGTTAACTCAGAGCCACCATCATCGGAAACATAAACCGACATCTTCTCCGGCGGGTAGTCATACGCCATCAAAGACAACGCAGTGTTCACAACATTCATGGGCGGCTCCTTGTACGGATCCGCCGTGCAAATGAATATATCCATCGCCGGAAAATCTTTCTTCTCCAAAACCTGTTCAAGATTCTCCGGGAAAACTTTCCGGTGGGTGGGGTAGAGGCGGAAGGAGGTGGTGGTGGTCCACATGAAGGCGAGGATGAGATCGGCGATGAAGAAGAAGGGGGTGGTGGAGTGGTGGAGGTTGTGGAGGTGGTGGTGGATTAGGGCCAAGATGGCTAGAGCGTAGAGGAGGGAGAATATCCGGTTGAGGGTGGTGCGGCGGAGGAGGTGGGTGGTGTGTAGCGGAGGTGACGGCGGAGTGGTGGTTGACATTTTGGTGGGGGAGTCAAGTAAGACTAAGTGTAGTGGGGCGACCTGGGGGTGGGAGTCGCCCCATATCGCCTGGAACACCGCCCCCGGGGGCGACTTGGGTGGCGACCCCCCCTTGCCCAACCTCTTCTCGTCGCCCACTCAACACACAATTTGAAACATATAGCCGTTGTATTCCAACGGATATATTGACATTTTATGTTTTTTTTTTAACCAAATTACTATATATATATATATATACACATCTACCATACAACACAACACACTCTAAAAATATACAACACAACACACTCTAAAACTACATTCTTTCAACATAACCATTTTATTTTTTTGGAACCACAAATGGAGTTCAACGTCCCTTCGTCATCCTCGTCCGACGACGATACAACTTCATCTAGTTCTTACGAATTTGAAGAAGCCATCAACGAGGCGGTAATGACAACGATCAATTTAATGGTTCACGTTGCTAGCGAGGACAATGAAACGGATGACCCACTGATTAGAAGAAGAAATTATATTATGCGGGATCGTGCCGCAGGACAACAACGGCTGATGCAAGACTATTTCGGGGAGGAGCCGGTATATGACGGGAAGATATTTAGACGTCGCTTTCGCATGAGTAAACGTCTATTTACCCGTATTACAAACGACATGGAGGAAGATTATGATTATTTCAAACAAAAGTATGACGCTCGTGGGTATCTTGGCTTTACTTCGTTACAAAAGTGTACTGCGGCCATCCGACAACTTGCATATGGCACAAGCGTTGATTCATTTGACGAGTACCTGAGAATGGCTTCCAAGACTGCGCGAGACACACTCATACACTGCGCGAGACACACTCATACACTGCGCGTGATCTCCAAAGGATGTACGAAGTGCATGAGCACGTTCACGGTTTCCCTGGTATGATCGGTAGCATGGACTGCATGCACTGGAAGTGGGAACAATGCCCTACCGCTTGGCGTGGTACACATGCTAGAGGCGACATTCGCAAACCGTCGTTATTATTGCAGGCGGTTGCATCTTATGATCTTTGGATATGGAATGCATATTTTGGTCAACAAGGTTCTCACAACGACATCAACGTGTTTGAGTCTTCGCCGGTTCTCGAAGAGATTATAAACGGGTTGGCACCAACTTCAGGGTTTTACGCGAGCGATAATTACTACAAACGCGGATATTATTTAACTGACGGTATCTATCCGGAGTACGCAATGTTCGTAAAGACGTTCACCGAGCCTATTGATCTTAAAAGAAAATATTTCACGAGAAAACAAGAATCAGCAAGAAAAGATATCGAGCGAGCGTTTGGAGTTCTTCGAAAGCGATGGCACGTCATCAATTATCCAACAAGATACTGGACAAAGGAAAAAATGCATGACGTCATTTACACATGCATTATTTTGCATAACATGATATTGGAAGACGAAGACAAAGCCATTTGCCAAGATTACAATGAGAATGACCCTTCATTGTTCCCGGAGTATTGGACACAAGAAGTATCATCGGAGACACGACTCGAGAACATAATGGATATAAAGAATAGACAGAAACACACCATGCTTATGTATGACTTGATCGATCACCTATGGGACAACAAACAACCAGGATACGAGGCGGAACTCGTTAACGAGGATGAAGGAGATAACGAGGATGAAGATAATAACAATGTAGTCGACCTCGACCTAAACGAGTACGTTAGTGACGATGAGTAGTAGATGTGTATTGATGTATGTTTTTTTAGTTGATGTATTTTTTTATTTTGGTTGAAGTAATTTTTTTTTAGTTGATGTATTTTTTTATTTTGGTTGAAGTAATTTTTTTTTTATTGAAGTATTAGTTTTTATTTACTTTGATCAATACTTTTATAAAAAATAGGATTTTTTTATATCTTTCACATAAAAAAAGACAAAATAAATGGGTGCCACGTGTCGCAAGACGCCCCACCCAGCAAGGTTGCCCCACTACCCCTTTTTTGGTCAAAATCCTCTTATGTGACGTGGCGCCACGTGTCGCAAGACGCCCACTCAACATGTTGCCCCACTACACTCAGTCTAAGATGGTATGGGTGTATTTATATGGAAAGTTGTGGGTTGATTGGAGATTTAAACTTTTACCAAATAAGATTGTACATTTGTACTTGTTATCTTACTTGTTATGTGCATTTACGGTGTGTTCCCGAGTTAAAAATCTCTCCCCATCCCTCCCCTTCCCTCCATGTCTTTCCAAATTGGAAAGACTATTTTCAGGCAAAAAAAACCCCATTTTCCCTCCCCTCCCCTCCCCCTGTTAAGTGGATCTCTGGAACACAGCCTTATGTTTTTAAAAATATTAGGCTATGCGGTACGGGCTTCGGCCTTGGATCGTCCCCCATCAGCGCTCAGCGCTGCACCTCCACCCATTCCCCCCCCCCCCCAACCAGCGGCGTACCACCCGTCCCCAACCTGACGTTGAAGCCGCTCCACTACAAGACAAACCATACTCACACACACATATACATACAACTCATATATATATATATATATATATGTAGAGGATCCTGTAAAAAGTGTGAGAAGTGTATTATAACACTATATATAATACTATTTAAAACCATATAAACACCGTATAACAATATGTAAGACCATATAATACCATAGTGGAGGGTTCAAATGAGAAGAAATTCTTTATAAGAAGAAAAAAGAAGAAATTTCAACCAATAGGAATGCTTAATTAGACTTCATTTAATATTTGTAGTTAATGTAATTATAAGGGTATATTGGTAAAGTTACATATATTATTAATTGTTAGTTTCATCTTTAATAACTAACTATATTAAATTTGTAACTTATTTTTAAAATATATATTTTCTCAAAAAATAAAAATAAAAATTCATTTATAGTGTAGGATAAATTACGAGGTGTGTAGGATAAATTACGAGTTGTGTAAGATAAATTACAATATGTATAGGATAAATCTCGAAATGTGTAGGATAACTTTTGATGTGTGTAGGCAAAAAATTTTAGTGTGGAGGATGGTAGTCTTTATGACTAATTAATTAGTTAAACATAATAATAAATGAGATTTGAAAAAAAGTTATTTAATGTTTTACAATTGTACCCCTTTGTTCTTTTTATTCTCAATAAAATTTTCTTCTCAAATGAACCTTCCCCTAATACCATATAACACTATGAAACACTATATATCATTATATAACAAATATAACACTATAGGTTGTCTGATAGCATGTCTATGATAGATGTACAGTGTTATATTTGTTATATAATGTTATATAGTGTTACATAGTGTTATATTGTATTATATGGTGTTACATATTGTTATACGGTGTTTATATGGTGTTATATAGTGTTATAATACACTTCTCACACTTTAGGCCCTTTTTACACTATCCTTACCCTATATATATTATATATATATATATATATTAGGTCCATCCCCTATTTTCTTACCTACATCCTCTTTGCCCCATCCTCACACCTGATCTACGTGGCGCTTACATGGCGAATCATCATCCAAGGATGAGTCATCACTATACCGCATAGCCTTAGATTGTTACATTGCTGTGTTATTGATGTACATTTATGTTTTTAAAAAGTTATTGATTAAGTTACTTGTTTTGATTATAAAGTATTAAAAAAAAGTTCGCATGTTACACTATATCATCTCAAATTGTCTTGGTAACTAAGTGTTAACTTTTTTTTTGAAAAGTAACTAAGTGTAAACTACTGTGGGACTCTAGCCCTCAACCTCACAACACGAGGCATCATTTTACAATCTTGATGCCACTAGACTAAAGAGATTTTGATTATCTCGGGTTATTAACTCATGACTTATTGTCTTATTGATACATCATTAATAAAACTAAATAAAATAAATATATATATACATAATTAGATGTACAAGGGATTATGTTAAATAAAACATGTTCTCACATAGCATTAAGGATTGATTAAAAAACTTATAATGTATAACATTAATTAATTTTGTTTCATAAAACTAAATAATACTTAAGAAAATCAAAATCATTTGTTGTTGATGTTCTGGTTTAAATCAATGATGCCGTCCAAACTTGTTATACATGTTATTTGTAAGTGGTGATGAACAGTGCTTTAAAATTTACTTAATTTTCTTTTTTTTGTTTCTAGGTTTTCATTATTTTATTATTTTCTTCATACTTTAGTTAAATTTAAACGTATATTTTTTATCACATAAAAATGAATGCATACCGGTACGATGTTTTTCAATTCGGTACGATATATTATCGATACGTTATTAGTTTATCAAAAGCAGAAACAATAAAAATAATTATGGTTGCCGATACCGATGTTCAATTGATTTTGATTCGGTTTGGTACGATAGAAGTATAGAACCAGTGTATCTGTTTTGAAAAAAATAGATGGCGATGTTGAAATAAAATAAACATAGATTTTAATATTGTTTTTTTTTTCTAAGTTTTCCTTATTTTATTGTTTTCTTATTACTTTAATTGATTTAAACATATATTTTTTCTGATAAAAAATGACTGCATACCGGTACGATATTGTTGGGTTAAGTTCGGTATGATATGGTAGCAATATGTTATTAGTTTATCGAAAGAAAAAACAATAAAAACAAATTCGGGTTTCGATACAGATGTTGTTCAATCGGTTTTGATTCGGTTTGGTACGATAGCGACACGATATCTGTTTTCAAAAACAATATATCGCTATGTTGAATAAAATAAACATAGAATGCAAACGAATTGAACCAAAATGAACTGAACAATATCGATAGCGGTATCGATATTTGTTTTTATTGTTTTTTATCGATGTAATGCTTTCCTTTTCAATTACTATAGCGAATGCAGGTTTTGTAACGAACCGAGCTGATACCGAATAAATTCTCGTTGCGAAGCACAGGAAAATCTCACTAGTTTTTATTGTTATAAAATATGTCACATTAACTGAGCAAAATTCAATATTTTAGTATTTGAAAAAGGAAAAGAGCACGTGCCATTCACACCTTTGCAACAAGAACCTTGACTATATATATTACCCTTTATTTAAAAAAGGGTCTACATATTTACATACCTTTATGCCTATTTCCACACCCTGTTAGACGCCTCTTATAGGGTTATACGAGGCGTATAGGGTTGCTTTTCCGACCAGCTTCTGCACCAAGTACAACGTCACATCAATCACATCAGACGGGGAGTCTAGGCCTGTACGAGGGACCGATACGAGGGTGCTAAGACGCCTCGTATAGGCCTATACGAGGCGTCTTAGAGACTGATTTGACTACATGACTGACATGTGACTTAAAGCTATACGGGGTGTCTAGAGCTATACGAGGCGTCTATATCTCTCATAAAGTGCAACATACAGTTCATTCTTGGTCCACCCCGAGCATTCAACACTTCTTTCATTCTGTTTCTTCTTGTATTTCTTTGAAAGAATTGTTGTTTGCATTTGTATTCTTATAATCCCGAAGTGTTGAAATGTCATCATACTGGGACGGCAACTATGTCTTCGGGCAGTATTCTAGCGACAACTGGGTGCCCGAAAGCGTTCCGGTAACAATTATTAGCTTAAATGTTTTAATTAGTTGTTGTTTTAGTTTATTATTTACTAATGATGATACGGTTGTTTATTTTGGAGGAGTCTGGCGTTCCCGATTCTAATGAGCAAGAGGAGGTTGTGTCTAGTATACACGGAAAACAAAACAGACCGTTGCTAGATTTGAACAAGCATCCCCCTGTTGATGAAACAGCCCCTATAGATGACTCATACCATGCTGGTCAACCAAGTTATCCGACACAACAAGGGTATCCAGATTATAGATACGGGTGTGAATATTCTTACGGAGGAGACGGTGGATACGGAGGAGACGGTGGATACGGAGGAGACGGTGGATACGGTGGTCATCAGCAATTCATTTCCCCGGGCACTCCTTACGTTCATCAAAACAATCCGGACGTTGGAGGATATGGTGGATATGGTGGTTACGGTTATCCGGACAGTCCGTACTTAAAAAAGCAGGTATCAATTACTATTTTTATTATTTTATTATTATTATTATTATTATTGTCGATGTTACAGGTTTTCAACTCTTTAGATGAACTAAAGAAACGGATACAAGAAATAGCAAACGCGGATGGTTTCGTTATTGTCACCCGTCGATCAAAGAAAATCGGGGGAAGAACCAGGAGGGTATGGCTTGAATGTGATCGTGGTGGTGAGCACCAGACTACAGCAACACTTAGAAAAGCTGGAAGCAAAAAAACCGGTTGCCCGTTTTACCTGCTGGCTGTGCGAAACCACCCGTATGAAACCTGGGAGATAAAAGACGGAACAATTGAACATAACCACGAACTTTGTGAGGACCTGTCGGCCCACGCGTTTGTGCGAAGGTTTACTCCAAGCAAAATGAAACTGATCGAGCAGCTGACAGCTCAAAACATGGAGCCGCGCAAAATATTTCAAACGATAAGGAAGCAGGACCCCGACAGGTTTCATGTTCAGAAAGACGTTCAAAACGTTGTGGTGAAGATTAGAGCCGAACAAAGACAAGGATTGACTCCCATGCAGTCACTAGAAAGCATGCTGATAAACAACGACTTTATTTACGAGACACGGGAGGAACCCGGAACAGAGATCGTAACAGAGATCTTCTTTCTTCATCGGTACTCAAGAGACATGTAGCGTGCATTCCCCCACGTCATGCTGATCGATGCGACGTACAAGACAAACATATACAATATGCCATTTATCCAGATTGTTGGACCAACAAATCGTTTATTATCGCGCATGCCGTTGTTAGTAAAGAACGGGGTGATAACTTTGTGTGGGTGCTTGAGAGGGTCAAGTCAATGTTGGATGAATGTATGGAGCCACGTGTGATTTTAACGGATAGAGACCTAGCCCTTATGGGCGTGTGTGCTAAAGTATTTCCAGACG